>PVKB01005165.1:0-107751 GCA_004027205.1 Ctenodactylus gundi | reverse complement strand
AATGCATCGTTTGTAATTGGGAGAAGGGAATTTATTGCCCTCTGATGTTAAAATAAAATTTCTGTTAATGTGGAAGAAACAGAAACATTTTATTTTATTTTATCTTATTTTAAAGGCACAGTCTCCCTTTGTAGCCCAGGCAGGCCCCCGACTCACAACAATCCCCTTGCTTCAGCTTCCAGATTTCTGAGATCAGAGATGTTAAACACCACGCCCAATTTATGTGGTGCTGGGGAATTGAACTCAGGGCCTATAGTTGCTAGCTAAGCAATCTAACCCCTGTGCTATCCCTCCAGCTCCAATCCTTTCAAATTTTAGTTTACATGCAAAGACTGATCACGCTGCAGTTGTAATAAATAATTAAATTGAAACTGAGTTGTTTATCTTCACGCTCCTAAAGGTGTCTGAATGTCTTGAAAAATTGAAATACTTCCATGTAATTCACTGATAAATATTAGCAATGTTTGAAATATCAATCATATAAGGATTGAGCTCTTTTTTTACATTTCTTTTAGAGTGTCCATTAAAATCTGTTATGTCATATTTTCATTTCTTATTTTTTGATTTCACCCATGTAACTAATTAAAAGTTTTGCTGGTTGCGATCGTTACATTCTGAGCTTAAATGAGTGACTAACACTAAGTAAACAAAAGATAATTCTTTGTTGATTTAATGAATATTACAGGAAAAGAACAATCAGAATTATTATTAATTAATTTCAATACTGAGGATCAAACCCCAGAACTCACTACCATTGAGCTATATCCCTAGCCCATTTATTTTCTTATGTCAATTAATTAATTAATTAATTAATTTTTGAGATACGGTCTTGATCTGTAGCCCAGACTGGTCCTGAACTCACTATGGAGCCCAGGCTGGCCTTGGACTCACAGCAATCCTCCTGCCTCAGCCTCCTGAGTGCGAGGTTTACAGGCTCTGGGCTTATGTGGTGTGGGGGATCAAACTCAGGTGCTTAGAGCTTGATATAGTGCTTGCTATGTAAACACTAACTGCTGATCCATTCCTCCGGTCCCCAATTTTATTTTAAATTTTAATTTTGAGATTGAGTCTCACTATGTTGACCAGCAGGGACTCAAAATTATAATTCTCCAGCCTCAAACCCACTCAGTGGGTAGGCTGGCTGCTTTGAGCTCCCATGCCATACGCTCCTCAGATATCTTTAAACAATATTTTGAAATTAAGAAATAGATGCAATATAATAATTTTTCTATGTCCTTTAAGTTACATACATTATGAAAATTTTAGTTGATATAATTCTCATTATCCTATAACTGGAGCTCCTTTAAAAAATACTTTGAAAACATTTTAAGGAGAAGATTAGTACCTTTAGGGCTTCTTTCTCCACCTGATCCTACTGTTTCTCAAAGAATGCCTAGGACTGTTCAGAAGATGATTGTCACAATTCAGAGCTTTTGTTTTGTTTTGTTTTTGAAACACCAAGAGAGTCACAGTCAAAACTTAGAATGTCCCAGTACGATCAATAGACAATAGCTTGATGCCTACTGTGCTCTTGGCAACTGGCTGATGGTTCGTTTGGTAAATACGGTGGTATGATGAAGCCTCTTATCTCAATAGAATAATAATCTAAGAAAACTAAAATCAAACACTAATGACTAACTGATAAAGCAGTTTTGAAACCAATGACCACTTCCAAGAGAAAAATGAGAAATAAATCTCCCCAGGTGATTCATTTTCAAATTGGAGGCATAATTATGAGCATATCTTAGTCATTATTTAAAGATTATTGTGTGTATTTAAGAATTTTTGAATGACATTTTCATTATTATGATTAAAGGAGAGAAGTCCAATATGTATGGGTGTGAAATCATGTTGGGGGGAAAATAAGAAAACTGCAGTGGTTTTCTGTAGTGAGGGAAAAATGAAATGTCAGGGAGAAAATTTGATGTTTCTGTAATCACAATCATCAAGTTGTAACAATTGGAACTTTCAAATTGAATCCCTCGCTCTCACCTGAATTGCACTTGAGACCATACCTGTACACCAAGCACAGAGTTGTATTTCATAATGCATTTCATTTGGCCTTGAACACAGCTGTTGCACCGGATACATGTGTGTAAAGTTTGTCAGATCTAGGAAAGGAATTAGATATACACCAGGATCAAATATCTCTGTAATTTTTTATGCCTTTAACTTCAAAAGCCTAAAAAAAATCATTGCTGGAATAAAGTCTGGTACTCCCTCTTCACACCGATTCATTAAACGATATTGGTTTTTTTTTTTTTTTCAAAGTCATTTTGGTAAACTTCACAACCCAACATCTGAGAAAAAGCTTGGAACACGTGCTCTTTAATAATCTTGTTTTGTAAAACCACACATTGTATTTGTTTTCTTTCAGTTCCTCATTTATCCTGATTTGTTCACCTTTCCTGAAAGCTGAACATATGTTACTGAACAGAAAACTGAGCTAATTAGATATGTTCCTTACATAGTTTTCAAATTAGATTTCAGGTTGATTACTTTATCATGATTATGTTGCTCACAGAATATGGCAGAAGTGCTGGTGTAAGTAAAATGATTCAGAAACCATCAGATTGAATACACGGTGTATTTTAGAATTCTTTGGAAATGGTAGGCTGTCAAGTGTTGTATACTGTATCCCCGGCAGATAGGAGATTAAAACGCAAGATTTGCAACATGTATAAAAAAAACCTGTTCCTTAAAACTCAGTCATACACAACCTACTCCTGGTCATTCTTAGGAGATTCTATTAACCAAGGAATATTTTAGATCAATGAAAATTTATTTTACTACTGAATAAAGTTGTTTTGTTTTCTTTTTTGCAAACTTTTGCAATTATATTGTATTTGTTGGTTTATAACTAATGGTTTTCTCAGCTTTTAATAACCTTGGTAAGAATCTGAGGCATCGTTTTCAGATTATCTTGTGTTATATCATCTGCCTGGTCAGGAGTATACTAGACTCCAATAAATATTTATTTCAGGAGTAAATTCTAAAGTAGTCTACTCTCACTGAGGCAGTTATGGTAACCATGCAGAGAAAGTTGGGAGCCTTCAACAGCCAAAGCTGCTAAGTGAGATTGAAATCCTTTCCTGAAGGCCAGACCACGAAAGTGTTCATCTTTCAATAACAACATTAAAAACAGAATAGGTTCTTGTCAGCTTCTGTCCTACCAAAACTTTTTTGGAAATGTGAAGGAGAGGTAGTGCATTATCATTGGCAAATGGATTTCTAAGACCTCTGAAGAGCTGAATAGGTAAATGACTGTGATCTGTTTGATAAATGACTTTAACCTTAGAGAGACAGCCTAAGGACTAAAAAGTCCTTTGGTTCTCTTGACTAAAAGGTATTTTAATGCCTTAGTATCCTTTGTTATTATTATTCAAGATATAATTATAAAGCAGGATATTATTATTTTTTTGAAATAATGCACAATAATATTTCGGTAATTTTGAGGTTATTATTTTTACTTAATGGTTAGACAGTTTTCAACATAATCATGTCTGCTGTTTGATTCATAAACTTTTTTGTGCACATTTTTTTTCCTTTTGCTTTCTGTCTCCCACTTCTCTTCCTCCCACACTGGCTGACACAACCTCTGGCATTCGGTGTTCTATGGCGTTTAAGTTCTTCTTACCTAAAGTGCTTAGCACCAAAGGTGTTTCACAGATTGGGTTCTTTTCTTGCTTGGATATTTGGAACACAGATTAAGAATCTCTGATCTGAAAACCAGAATTCTAAAATTTACCAAAGCTGAAACTTTCTGAGCGTTGACATGATATAGCACAAGTTCAAAAACTGATGCCTGATTTCAAGCAGAGGATTGCAAATAAAACACAGGCACACTAAAAATGCTGCATCAAATTACACATGGGGATAATGCTCAGGCTATGACTTTCTCTGCTTTGAGACCACATATTTAGTTATCTCATAATTTGTTAATATTGTCTGTTTTTCAATAAGTGATTTTTTCCTTTGAAGAATTAATAGTACTTTATGTTTGTTTTTGTTTTAATAGATAACACTATTTTCTATATTGTGCCATTCGTTGATTGTGTTCATAGATTATTTTATCCAAATGTTTAAATATTTAGGTAATTAAAAATTAATGCATCTATTTTTATTATATTTCTGTGAAAAAGTATCAGACATCTTACATTTTTCTATACACATCTGTATTTCCTTCTAATGTTGTATATTTCATTTTTTATCTGAATATCTTCCAAATACTTTTTCATTCTTTTAAGTCCAAACCACAATAATTTGCAGTACTTGAATGAAAAAAAAACCTTGAGTTTAGTACTTGAGGAATAAGGTACCTGCTTATAAATTATGATCTCTAATTCTTACAACCAGCAGCAGAAATTGTTATTAAAAAGAAACCAAAAGTCATTGAAAAACAAGAAAATCAATTGGAAAGAGTCATTAATGCCACTGTTACTTTCTCTAAGTTCATACAGAGTCACTAAGGTAGAAAAATGAAAATATTATTTTAAATATTATGCAAAAGTATTGTCAAGGATATGATGGTATATTCTAACTTTCAAAAGATTTTAAATTAAAACCACTGGTAGAATTAATAAGAATATAATCACCATCATTTGATAACTCTTGATTACACGTAAATTGAACACTTAAAGAATATTACTGGAATTTCGCAGCACTCAGGTGACAGAGCCAGGAGGATTGTCATGAATCCAAGGTCAGACTAGGCTACACAGTGAGTTAAGGACCAGACTGGGTTACAGAAGGAGACCCTTCCTCAAAGAACAAACAACTAACTAACTAAATTAATTAATTAATTAATTTAAAAAGACTCTTTCTGGAATTTCACTTTAGTTTTTCATTTTTATTAATGAACATTCATATAAATCTTCCAATCATAATAGTGACAAAATCACAGTAAAATAAGATTTTAGTAATCATATGTTCATCCTATTGTACAACGTATGTTTGACATTTTTGGTCATATTTTTCATCTAATATCGTTGTCATTATATAAGTACTGTTTCAAAATTTATGCAAACTGATGGTTTAGGTCTTTCCTGGAATCACCCTTGCTTCCATGGGGATACGTGTAGCAACCATGCTCCTGAAAACACTACAGAAAGATCCAAAATGTAAGAATACCAACAAAAAATGTTGATTTATTTACATTACAGTCACCTTTGTCTTTCATATGGATATCGCCACCATTTCTACTGCTTTGAGCTCTCTTATTGGAAGGTCAGGGGCTTCTTTGTGATTCCTTTACTTTCTGCTTAGACCAAAAATTTCTAGAAAGTGGCAGAGTTTACAAGACTAGAACAATAAAGAGGAGTTTAGAGGACAAAACTGAATCTATTCCTTACTGTTTTCTCTAGGTTTAATGAAACACTCAGGACGAAGTAACTCACCTCAGAGCCCTGGTTGATTTCACTTTGCTTTGTTTGGCCAGGCTGCACTGATGCTATCAGGAATCGCGGTACGGAGCTGATGAACTCTACTGGCGCACTATTCCATATTACTTCCCTTCTGCTTTCCGGTTTCTTTCTTGTGCTCCCCTTGTCTTTCCACCTTGGACTCATTTAAGTCTTTACTCTTCACCTAGCATATTTGCAATTGTTGATCCAGTTGTCTTTATTTTTCTCTTACATTGATTTTACCCTATGTTTCTGTTTATATATATTAGTCTCTCTGTGTTGCCACCACAAACAGCATGAGTAACATGTATCATGATTCTGAGTCCACTGGAGACTCTCAGGACAGAGCTCCATCTAATTCTAACGAGATTTTTGACAGAGGCCAGTAAATTTTTGCTAATGACCGAATTCCAATACATTAACAAGAGGAGCAGTGTCAAAAGTAATTTTCTTTCCTAGTCGGTGGCCTATTTAGATGGAGCCTGTTAAATAGCATGAAATCTCTTACTTACTGAAAGTCAATCATTGAGCGCTCCTGTAGCTTTCCACCATGGTGAACATTATTATTAAAGTATTTATAGGTCACTGTCTCCTCAGTTGCAAAACTTGTAGAAACTTTCATAAAATTTTTCCTATAATGCCTATATTTCATAAGACTGAAAAGGACTGCGGGCTGGATGAATAGCAGAGCAGTTAGAGTGCTTGCCTAACAAGCAGGAGGCTCTAAGTTTGATTCCTCTGCACCACACAAGCCAGGTGTGGTGGAGCACACCTGGAAGGCCAGCACTTGAGGGAGAGAGGCAGAAGAGTTGCTCTGAGGTTGAGGCCAGCTTGGGCTACATGGTGAGTTCAGGACCGTCTTGGATTACATAGAGAGTGAGACTCTCAAAAAAATTACAAGTGATTAAAGATTTTTAAAGGATACATGGTCAAAATGTGTCATACTAGTTTACTCATATTGGAAAGCTCATATTCCTTATTACAAGATGATGTGAGAAACAGGTGCTAAATGAAAAGAATAGGGACATTTTGTGTTTAATCAAGATTTTATATTTGGCTGTATCATTAAGATACTTGCTCATTAATATTTCCCAAAATGACATTTTAGAGAGATATGATTATCACTATTGAAACTTTTTTCCAAACTAGGTGCTGAAAAAAGTATTTTGAAGTTTAATTGAACAAAAATATTTGTTATTTACTTTTTTCGCGTTATGCACAAATGTTGCTTTCTTTCTTTTCCTTTTCTTTTTTCTTCTTCCCCAGTCTTTTTTATTTTTTGACACAGGATCTTGCTAAGTACAAGTTCATAAATAGCTAAATAGCTAAGGCTGTTTTTGAAATTGCAACCCTCTTGTTTTATTTAGCCTCTCAGAGTACAGGAACTAGGCCCACTATACTGGGTTCAGTTATAAAAGTTATTTTTATATAGCTGGAAATTATATATAATCAGTAATTAGAGCACTTGCCTAGGAAGCACAAGGCACTGGGTTTCACTCCCCAGCACCATATAAATTGGGCATGCTGGGCTCTGACTTGTAGACCAGCCTGGGCTACATAGTGAGTTCAGGACCAGCTTGTACTAATGACAGAGACTGTCTCAAGAAAAAGTTATTTTTATATAAAGAACATTGGACCCAAATCATTTTATTCAGGTTCTGCCCAGGATGGATTTTACACACCCTGTCACAGTATTTAATTTGTTACAGCAGAAGATACAGCAAACATTTAGGTTCATTGTCTATGTGAAGTAAGTAGATCTCAAACCAGTATTCTGTGGGCTTTCCCCCATTCCTGTATGTCCTTGTAAATCCATCCTATAGCAAAATCATATCTTCCCATTTAACTGTCTGTATCTTCCTACTCTGTTAGCAAAACAAATAAATTCTGTTTTCAAACAAGAACAAGACATCAATCTAATTCATTCTTTGACCTTCAGCTTCCCCTTGGCTGTGGAGGAGCTGCTGTATCTAGGCAACCTCATCTCTGGTATTTCATCACCGGTAGAAATGGCTCTAACATAGTAGGTAAAAATCAGAGCACAGAAAATGTCCCCAAACTAACAATCATTGCCTTAAAAAGGAGGCTTTGTCAATTATCGTTTACATGTGCAGGGTTTGAGGTTATATTCATCGTTGGGCTTTCGATAACTGAAGAAATATTATCTCATGAGTCAGTTTAGTGCATACTACTCCAGGCCTCTTGTAGACAGAGGTGCATGTAGGAGCTGTTCTCCAGCATTTTTTTTTTTTGTGTTAACTGCACATATAAACTGTGCAAATATGGATTCATTCCAGTGTAAAATCAGATTTTAAGCTGAAACATTAAGCTGTTTCAAAGTAAATGCTTCCTGTTAAATCAATGGATAAATATTTGTACGGCACCTTCCCTTTAATTCCATTGAATAAATAGAATTGCCAAAAGCATACCACATACCATCCACCCCGTGTATATAGATGCACCGTTTCCTTGTTTTAGGAAGTAGGTCTATGATGATTTCAGCAATCTTACAACAGCAAATTTATTTTTTACATCTCTGCATTGGACCTGATTTTCCCAATGAGGAGTTTTTCTTTTCCCTGAAAAAACCAACAAAAGGTGACAATACTTTTCCATAAATTCTGTTGGCTTTTAAAGCCTTCTCTTACCACTGGGATTGCATAGTGAGGTATCGCTTAGATTCTGTAAAAAAAAATCGAGGGTAAAATTAATTCCCTTTTACATTACTTCTACCTGACTCAAATAAAATGTATCAGTGAAAGACCCAAAGAAATTGGTTTTATGTTTATATTTCTTTAGCTCCCTGATCATTTAATCCTCTGATACCTGAATAATTTATTAGGAAGTCTTACATATCATGCAAAGTTTTTAATTACTAGTTGTGTCCTACATGGGTTAATCTTATTTCCTATTATACAAGTCATGCCCCTCATCAAGGGAAGTCACCGGAAAGGAATTAATTTCTTGGTTATAAAAATATACTCTATCTTGCTGTAGTATCTATTTATTTGTCTAGAAAGAGGGGACACAGAATACGAGACACTTATTGAAAGACAACACTTCAAGTGCTAAGAGCGTAAAGATTGGGATTCTGCTTTCGAAGGGAGCTTACGTTGGACAATAGGGAGAACTTAAATGAAAATGTTATTAACTGTCACAGTTCGCGAGAACTCTTTTTTTTTTTTTGCTTCAAAGAAGACAACATAATAGCGGCAAAATGTCGACATAAGAGAGAGGTTTGTGAGCGCTAATGGCCAGAGAAGGCTTCTCGGGGTACGTAGCAATTAATTTGAAGCCTGCTTGATTAGCAAGAAATCAAAAGAAATGGCAATTACAGAAACCTTGGGAAAAAAACAGCATGGGCAAATTTTATTAAAATAAAAGTAGAGATTCTAGAGTTAGAGGACAAACAGAATTTGAAGTGTAGTCGAGGCAGAAAGCTAAGAATCGGGACAAGAAATACTTATTTCGCTATTGCTGGAAATTCAGAGGGATTTAAAAAGTCTCTGAACGTCAGAGTCAGGTGTAAACTCAAAGGTCACCACTTACAGTTTAAGGTTTCTGACACATATATCATAGTAATTGACTGTGAAAATTGAACTTACAGAATGAGACACAAATAGAATTCCAGTGCATGGCAGTTTGCTTCCTATTTTTTTACTTCCACTAACTCGGTTTATTAAGACAACCTATTTCAAATATTTCCTAAGTCAACAAGAACGAGCATATGACTCCCTGCTACTTTGGAACTAATTTCCTTCTATCCATTAGATAATTATGAGAGACTCCAAGTTCTTTTCTGTTTGAACTTTATATTTCCTGTCATATTTAAATACCAGACTACTGGTTACTGAGTTTGTTCACCAGTTTACAGAATCCTGTTGGAAAACAACTCAAAAGTTCGGCTGATCTTCAAAGTTACGTTCTCTGATACGCACTTTCCTGCTGGAGTATTTTGTTCTCGAATGGTGTTTTTGGTATAAACTTAGGTCTAACTATGGCGGCACAAGCTTGTAATACCAACTGCTTGGGAAGCTGAGGAGGAGGAGGATTACCAGTTGAGAATGATCCTGAGCAAATTAGCAAGAATCTGTTAAAACATGTTTAAAAGGACAGGAATTTTAGCTCTTGTGCAATGCGTTTAGGGATAAATCTTCAGTTTTGAGGAAAAAAATTGTTGATAGGTTTCTGAAAGTAAGATGCTCAGGTATTTATGTGGAGCTAGAAGAGGAAACTCATTTTCAAAGTAGGAAAATCTGTTCGTAATTCATGTTACTTACAGCTGCCCTCGTGTTGCTGTAGTTTTGTTTTGCTTTGTGTCCCCCAGAATTAGGATCAAGAGTTGTGCTTTTGATAATAAATAGATCTGTTGCAGGTATAATTCTGTCTGCATCTTGAAAAGTGTGTATTTAGTGACACTAGGTGGAATTTTTGTGGAAGGCATGGCTCTAGCAATGCATAATGCGAGAGGGAAAAACAGCCAGTACATTGAACTTTTAAACAAAAACTGGAAAGTTCCGTGGATGCATCCAGAGACCCTGTGGGCGGATATCAAGCATGTCCTTTGGAAAAGATCGTTGCGGGCAGGCGCCAGCATCTGAAGTCACCAACAGCTCCCCTGCGGGGGTTTGAAGCAGTAGCCTCTACGGCAAGGACGGACCACAAGTCTGAACACGAGTCTAGGTCACAATTCTTTCAAATATCAAAATCAAGTGTTTTAGTTTGCTTTTCCAGAGAAAGAGCCAGTTTTCCCAGGATCCTTCAGTATGCTGGGAGATTTAAATGTTGCTAATGATTTAGTTTGGGGGAAGTTGTTATTCTGTTTACACTTCAGAAGCCAGCTGTGGGAATTGGTTGGAAGTGCATAGGGAACTAAGCTATCTACACTTATTTTACACGCTCTGCTAAGTGTTTTATACTGTTCAGCGAGGCAGACATAATCCCACCCAGCTTCTCTATCAAAAAAAAATGAACCTTGAGTTTCTCTCTCCTCATTCTATGATGGAATTTGGGTTGTTTGAGTCCTACAAAGCATTAGAAGTTATGTTGCCGATGTATTCCGGTGTGCATTTCCATTTTACAGTTATTTTGTAAATGTTCTGTTTGTTGAAAGAGACTTGAATAATCTTTCCAAGTTCTTGTCCTTGCTGTTTAAATTATGCAGAACAAATCTGGGGCGAGACAGTAGGTGGTTCTCTTGGTGAAAAAAAGACACTACCTTTTCACACAATTTGCAAGAGCGGACATAGAAAATGTTGCATAGACAAAGGTATTTTGTATTCCAAATCAGAATCGTGGGAGATGTATAGTTTTTGGTTTTCACTGTCTTGAATACAGTGTAAGTAACGACACTGATCATTTACACTGGTTTATTTTTTATTTTCTCTCATGTAAATCTCAGCGATCATTCTGTAAATTCTGTAATTGCTACTGTTATTCTATTTATAATGCTGATGTATAAATTGTTCAGGGTTTAAAATTTCAATACAGTAGATTAAATATAGGCAGGAAATGGAATTAATACTTTTCTCTAGTTTTTTATTGTATCTACTGATTGATTGATTGAGACAGAGTCTTGTTCTGTAGCCTAGGCAAGTCCTGAACTCACTGTGTACATGTACATGTAGTATGTACATGTTGGACTCACAGCAATCCTCCTGCATCTGCCTCCCAATTGTTGGGTCACAGCCATGAACCCTCATGCCCAGCTTATGTTGTGCTGGGGAACCAAACTCAGGGCCTTGTGCTTTTAAAGCGAGCTCTGTAACCACTGTGCTATTCCTCCAGCCCCCCTCTAGTTTTTTATGTACATTTAATTTATGAAATTAAAATTAAGGAAATTGAAACCTAAAATCTAGGTTAATATAGACAAACTAATATGTTCAAACCAGTTACAAAGAGGGCAATTCATTTATATTGCTATAATTGCATGACTACATGCTTATTTTGGTGCATAATAAAATGAAAAATGTCTTGATGAATGTTCCTCTTTAAACTGTATAGGTGGGGGATGGAGAAATAGCTCAGCAGATAAAAATGCTTGCCGGGAGTTTGATTCCTCATCAAGACAATAGCTGGGTATTGTGGCTCCTGCCTATAATGCCAGCACATGGGAAGCTGAGGCAGGTGAATTGCTGTGAGTGCAAGGCCACTCTGAGCTAAAGTACGAGTTCAGAGCCAGCATGGACAACACAGTGAGAACTTATCTCAAAAAAAAAAAAAAGTCAAAAATAGGAATGGGCTGGAAATAGAGTTCAGTGCAAAGGCGTGGGTTTCACCTCCAATACCAAAAATAAATAAACAAATAAAATGGTATAGATGAAAATAAACCAATAATCATTATGATACCTTTTTCTTTGGTCCATTATTTACAAGATAACAAAACACCTTATTTTTAATTTTTTTTTTTTAAATATTAAAATCGTTTTGGTGTTTTTTACAAGGCCTTACTTGGAATTAGCTTGCAAAAAAGGATCTGTAAAACACAGTTATTCTAAATACTACTGTCATACAGTATCCCCATGGTTGGACAGCACATAGAATAACATTGTCCATCAAATACTTTATCTTTTGATAAGTATCCTATCATGAAATTCAGTCAATTGAAATTTGAGTTTCTTTAGAACTCCAAAGTCACAAAAATCATCTGTTGTGTAAAATCTGAAAATAAGGGGAAGAAACTGAGAAAGTTAAATGCTGCTATGTGATTTAGTTCTGCCACATATAAGAAGTGATGTCGTGTCACTTACAAAAGTTATTATTCCTGAGAGCGAGAGAATTGATTTTGTTGAGTACTCATCGTGTGTCCCTACTGTGTGTTATTGTATAACTACAGGAGGTGTCAGTAAATGATTCTAATTCAATTCTGTCATGTAATTTTCCATATTCACAATGTATAGGAAGTAGCCACTGAGTCAGGCAATTTGTCCATTGAAAGACAGTATTTTTATGAGTACAATTGTTAGGGGGTTTGTGTTTGTTGCTGTTTACTTTTTTTTTTTTTTGAGATAGAATCTTACTGTATAGTCCAGGCTGGTCAGGACCTCACAACATAGCCCAGGCTGACTTCGAACTTGCTGCAGTCCACGTGCATCAACCTCTTGAGTTGTGAGATTATGATAATAATCATAATTTTATGATATTAAAGCCTGTTCCGTGTTTAGTATTTTACCAAATGCATCTAAAAAGATGCAGAGAATATACAATAGCCTTGATATTCTCACACAAGATGAAGATACAGATAACATCTGAGGCACAGGATTTTTTCCTATATTTTGTTTTTCTGCTTCTTGTTCTGTGTAGCTGTCCCCACTTCTGAGGCACAAATTTAAGCTTGTTTTCTCACCCAGTAAGTACAGCATCCAATAGAACTTACTAGCAGTCATGTTTGTTCCCCTTCTGGGGCATGTCTGTTCTCAGAGAGTTTCCAATTTCCAGAACTGAGAGATTATTTAATAGCCAAAAAACTGGTTTTTCTATTTCTGTAAATGCCCCATAAATATCTACAATATGTAAAATGCCAGTAAGTAACTGACATTGAAAGAAGTATTAATCATAAATCTGTTTAACACAGCTTTCTAAATCTCAACTGAATTAATACATACAGAGAATAATGAGAAATATTTAAATTAATGTTTATCGATTGTTCATCTAAGCTAGTCATCATAGAATCATCTGAAGACTTTTTAAATTTAACTTTGAGGGAAAAAATGTGATTGAATTGATACAATATCCATGGATAAAATGTAAGGGATACAAGTGAAAGCGTTGCATATTTTTAACACTAAAGCTTAAAGGAACTCAACTATTGATAAATGACTAGGTGTGGAGCTTTGCTTCAGACCTTGATTGTCCCGCATTGATGGCTGGGAACACACGCTCCCCTTTGGACTGCAATATTATATAGTGTGGTGTCAGGAGCAATAAGACAGATGTGACTAATGGCTAAAGCAAATTAAGGTATATTGCTGTGGAAATAGTAAGGGAAAACTGACTATTGTCTATCTGGAAAGGTTAGGGAATATTTCTCTCAGAGTGTCAATCTTGTTTGCTGGTGAAAACTTAGTCTTAGATACCCTCCCTCCTTTTAATATGTCCCTTTCCGGATCGCATGTGTGGAATAAACTGGGATTGAGACATTAGATAGCTGTAAGTGCCACCTTCCTCCCACTCTGCACCACTGTGGACATGTTTGTGGAGATACCAAAAGATAAAAAGTAGCCGTGGCTCTGTGACTGAGCTGTCTGTTGGCTGACTATCTAAGCTCGGGTAAGAGAGCCACAGACATGGAAGATGGAGGGGTACGTGGACGCTGGAGGTATGAAGGGCAGACTTCCCTCTCCCCTATCGAGGGGACACAGAAAGTTGGAAGCCACAAAGCAGCAAAGATTCACCTAACCTTCTGGTTCCTCCATGCAGGAATCCCGTGAAAGATTATGCAGCACTAGAGAAGATGGTGTCCTTGAGAACATTTACTATAAAATCACTTTTTAATTATAAAATATACTTGGGTTGCAAATAAAATATGACTACATAAGATGTGAGATTAAAGATGAAGTAGATATGGCTACCAGAAGTTAGGATTTTATAAAGATTACACATTATTAAGATTTCGAAAGTACACCTGTACATATCACTTTTGAAAGCTTTTTTCCTTCTCTGTTTTCCCTTCTGACCCCTTCGTCTTTCCCACTTTCTGTGTCTCCTGCCTTTCCAATCAATGTATATGTCCATTTCCTACCCTATCTCTTACATTAAGGCCTTTTTATACATATATTTTTGGCTATCCCATATAAAGAATACCATATCATGCTTCATCTTTTATGTTTGTTCCATTTCACTGAGCATTGTTGACCCAGGGAACCCAATTTTCTAGCGAATGTTTCATATGCATATTTCTGAGTAATATTTTGTTGTGTATTTAAACCACATTTTCTTTATAATTTTCTGTTGAATGCAGGTTGTTTCTAGAAATTAGCCATTAGGAGTTGTGCTGCTGTAAACATGGATATGCATTTGTCACTATGATATAATAACTTTAAATCCTCTGGGAAAATGGTAGGCAGGCTATAGCTGAGTCAAATGGGATTTCTATATCCAGTTTTCTAAGTAATCTCCAAACTACTTCCCAAAATGATTAAACGGTTATACTAGATTATAATAGTGCCATCACTGTAGAATTGTTATTTCTTCTCACATATTCACCAATAGTGGTCGTTTCTTGAGATCCTGATGAACAGTGTTTCACTGGAGTGAGATGGAGTTTCAGTGTTGTTTTGAGTAGTATTTCTCTGGTGACAAAACATGTTGAACCTTTTTTTTTTTTCCCTAAACATATTGGTCTTTTGTGCTTATTCTCCTGAGAATTGTCTTTTTGAGTTGCCTTTTTTTTTTTTTTTAAATTGGAAGAATGGCCAAGGAGCTAGGTATAAAAAAAGGAAACAATGAATTTTCAGAGAATGAATTAAGTAAAATAATGGAAGACAAAGGGACAGGAAAGGGTTTCATGGATGTAAATGCCAGCTGCCCAAGAAGTAGAGTCAAGAATCAACCAGTGGGATGACATCAAACTAAAAAGCTTTAGCAGAGCAAAGCAAACAACAGGGTCAAGAGACGTCCAAGGAATGGGATAAAAGATACACAGATCTCAAAAAATACTCCCCAAAATAAATGGCATCAATAAATTTCAAATGACTTAATTATAGTTGAAGGTATAGGTCAAGCATTTTATTTGCAGTAAGCATAAATTTCCTCTTTTTGAATACTATAAGAATATTGCTTGATCATAAGATATAAGCAATGGTGATGAGTAAACATTTTATATATTAAGCTAAAATACTTGAAGATAATATCTTTTGTGCCAGGATACTATATGACTGTTTGGACACAGTGTACCTTTCCAAATTTCTACTCAAATATATTCCTCCTCAAATATTGGTGTAATATCTCAAAGAATTTATAATTTCTTCATTTCATTTCAAATACATTGCTACTCAGAAAAAGATTACTTGAATACCAGCTTGAAATATATTTGTAACATTTAAACAGCGTCCCTATCCACTGTATGGCACCCAGGGATGAAGGCTTTAATGATGTCTGTCGTATAGGTTTTCAGGTTTAATTTATGCTGACTCATGCTTTTGAACAAAGGATAGGTATTATTTTCCATTGGTGAAATCAGTAGTCTTTAAAAGATAACGACTGGCCAAAATATTTTAAAGAGAGTCTCGCCATGCATGAAAGACAATTGTCAAATGAAGTATTTAACTTTTAACACAGGGTGATACAACAGATGAGGTTTTACAGTTCCATGGATCATAACTCCTGGTTGTCTGATAAAGGTTGAAAGCATTCGAACCTATGCCACTCCAGTGTTTTACACAATGGTTTGAACACCTAAAAGAATAAAGAGCTGAGATTTTTTTAACACTATGGAAATTTTATTTTCTGAAATATCCCTTTTATGACTGTGTGCTACAAAACTTTTGTTGCTGATGTGTTTATGACAAAATTTGTTTGGAAACTATTTTCAATCTTTACTAGGGTTGTTCAAGGAGTAACAGACCCTCACTTATCTCAAAGCTAAATTACCCTCTGTTATTTTCTCATAAGAATTCAGTAAGTGAGAAAATGACACACTACTTTTCCAGAAATATCATATATATGAAATGGATTTGTAATGGAATTACCCTGAGTTTTCTCATCATAGTATTAAACATGACTGTAATAGAAGTTGATCCTTTTGTTCTTATTTAATTTTCTGTGATTATTTTCACAACATGAAACTCTTCACATGGACATGATGTATTTTAGGTCCGTATCCCCATGACCAAGCCAGGAATGTTGCTTTGACAGTTCTGATAGCAGTGATGTGCAAATCTGATGTTGTACACCTGCTGCTGGAGTAGAGTTCAGGACATAGGGATTCTTTTCATAGAAAATGACGTTAGAAAGAAAGTATTGATTCAGAGGCAAAGTAAGAATGAGACTCCCAATGTTTGGGTAGCCATTTTTAAGAAATCTTTTGATACTTAAACTTTATTCACTGAAATTTGGGAGGCTTAAGGTGCAGGATTTTAAATACAAGTATACTCTAATAAACCGTTTGATAAAATGATAATTATAACAGTTGTATCACACTATAAAAACACCTTAACCCTTTCCATATTAGAGCTATGTTTTTCTTAATTTCTTCAATATAAATTTCCTCTGTTATCTAGATAGTAAAATCAGAAGCTAAGAGAAACAAGGAAAACAAGAAAAGAATAAGCAACAATAATCACTTTTTTTTTTAAGAATCAGCTCTTCAAAAAAATTTTTTTTCTAAATCAATCTCCTTTTCACAAGTGCCCTGGAAGTTGTTCTGGAAGAAGCCACCTAGAGACCATTTACTTTATAGTGCATACTAAAAAAGTCTTTTGAGCGTAATAATTTCTTAGCATATTGGATAATTCACTTAGGATACAATTCTATAAAAACACATTAAATCTTCTACTGGCCAAATTCTGAGAGCCATTACTTGACACACATTTACTTACAAGAAATGCTGTCTTTACAGAATGGAATTTAGAGTGTAAAAGAAAGTAGAGTATTTGTTAGAGAAAAGATACCGGCATGTACTTGTCTTCTCGTAGCCAATTTAAATAAATGGCTATTCTAGGCTCTGAGTCCGAGAAACTTGTGTCAAACTAACTTAGAAGAAAAGGAATTTATTTCAAGAATATTATAGTTTTAGAAACTTTAGGACATTCATCAATACTCCTGTTTTAACTTATTTTTACTATTTTTACTCAATTTTTCAAGGACAGAATGAACCTTTTCCTCAGTTAAAACACTTGATGTTTATTCTCAATTTTTGTAGCTTACTAATATAAATATTATAATACTATGTATACTGTATTCCACAACTTGAAGTATGTGAGGATATCACACACACAGTTATTTTTATTTGAATTGTGCAATCTATTCATTACAATATAACAGTACAATTTAATAAAACAGTGCACGGATTATAATGAACAACTCTAGGTAGTGTTCTCATTTTCTTAAAATACGTTTAAATATATTACTTTATCTACAATACTTATAGAAAATTGTGAGGTATGGAGTTATATTTTTAATTTTAAAAGATTTTAAATTCAGATTTTATTCATTAATAGATTATTTTAAAAAATGCTTCTTGACATCAAAATATATTCAGTTTCTTCTGTGTCTTTTAAAGTATCATTTTATTTATATTGTATGTTTTGTAAATATGGTCTGTATGAAATCGATTACATGTTATGTTGATGTGCTACTGTTCTTACGTGTCATCTCATGAACTTTGCTAAATATACTGTGTTCGGTGGTTGCAAAAGTATGCCTCAATTTACATAAAGCTGGTTTCTTGAGCTCTTTTTTCTCTTTAAACTTGTATTCTAAAGAACCATTTCCTTCTGTGTTTTTCCTGCTTAGAACTTTTCCATAGGCAGTTCAACAATGATAAATATTTTGATGGAAGATATAAGCTTAAAACATGATATGCAATTATTTTGGTTCTTCGAATAATGCGTGGTTAGTTTTTAACTGACTTAAATTATATTTATTTTTATAAAAATTAACTTGCTACCAAGAAATCCTCTCTTTACAGAACAAAATTTGGAGGATAAAAGAACGCAGTGTTTTTAAAAGACACAAGATACCACCATCTAGTCCTAATAGATGTATAGTTCTTTATCTTCAGAAAGAATATACAATTTTTAGTATCCTTCACTTTTTTATTAATGTTAAAAATTCTCATGACTTAAATATAACATTTTATTTGAGAAGTAAAATCTTAAATACTATATTAGACTATTCAGTCTTCCAACTTTAAACAAACTCTTCGTGATGATAGAGGGAAAAAATATTTTAAGGGAAGTTGTTAGTCTCTACAGGTCAAGACAAAAGTGTTAATAATATAGATTATTTTAATGAGTACTTCTAACCAAGTGTCCAGAAACATATTATGAATTTTGCCAAGTGGTTTTTCTCTTTCTCCCACTTCTATGACTTATTTATTTATTTATTTTATTTAAAACATATAAGTTATGATAATTCCATAGTCAACCAAACAGCACTGAGTGACTTCAGGTAAAGCATTTTCCATTCTCTCTTGCCATACTTTCAGATGCAGCCCCTTAGGATAGTCATGTTTTATATTTCCATTTCCCTCCTTATGATTATTAACAAAATTCTAAATACTATACTCATTTTCCTTTTTTTCACTCCTCACTATGGGGTATTCATTAGCAAGCATCTATCATACATGAGGAATGTAATTAGCACTCCCTTCTTGGTTTTGTGTGCTGTGTTATTTTTAGTTTTCCTATTATTAATATAGTGTTAAGTAGTGTCATTAAGACTCCATTGCTCATTTCGACAGATACAATTTTCCAGATATTACTGAAAGAAAAATTTGAATTAGATGAATAACTGCCAAAATGAAAACTAACGTGTTAGTGACTTGGAAGCCATACAGACAGAAGACACGTGACGGTGATAAGAAGCTGTAGCCTCAGTATCTCCATCTATTCACTTACCGTGCTACAGAAAAAAAGATCATTGTGAGGAACTAAGTTATTTCAAGAATCTGGTGACTGCTGGGGATTCCTTGCTGTATTAATCAGCTTTTTTTTTGACACTGGTGACAATATACCTGATGCATACAATTTATATATATATATAAGTTTTGGCTTAGATTTCAGAAATCTTAGTCCGTAGCTAGCTGGTCTCAGGTAGAAACAGCATGTGGGAGGACATAGGGGAAAGAAGCTGCTGTAGAAAGGGCAGTCAGGATGCAGAGACAAAAGGAAAAGAAGCAGAGAGGAAGAAGGCAGGGAGCCCAGGATCACCGCCCATCACCCCCCTTACAGAGCTAGGAGTGTTCTTTGTAATCTCCTAGGCGTCTCTCAGCCAGTCCAGTGCATAGATACCATTAGCCATCAGGAGTGCTGTAGTCTTCTGCCCTGGGAAGGCTAAAGACTGCAAAACGTGCTCAGATTTGAACTGCCTTCTGAGCATCTGTGGAGGGACCTTACGTATTTAATTGGTTGAACTACGATCAAAATAACAGCAGACACACTTTGGCTGATAGATTTCTCTCAATAAGAAGTAGAAAGCCTGGTCAACCCTTAACAGTTACGTTCAACTACATACACTTTGAGGGAACTCACAGTGTTTTTCCAGCTTAGAGATGAATAAGGATATTTTTATGAATTAAACTCGATGTTGATATGGAAATGAGAAAGAGACAAGAAGGGGGGAGTGTCATGGGAAGGGAGTTGGTGAGTGTGTAAAAGAAAAATGATCTGGATTTGTAAGGATATAATTTTGATATCCATCTGCTGTATTCATGTTCTGAGTCCACATTTAAATGGAGAATGGAATACTAGTATATATTTAACATGATTAGCGCCTTAGTTTCAGAAAAATATTGTTAGCATTTAAGGGGACATTAGCAATAATGAAATCCTAAAATCTGTATGTTTTCCAGATTACTGAAAGTTAATTATATTTAACTATGATTTAATGAATAATTTAAACATGCGTGGTAGTCGGATTACTCCTTTTTAAAATATGTCATCTCTTTGTATTTCTACTGAGAATGGAAGCTACTGGTTTTACATAGTGTATATGATAGATTTTAATATTGCATCATATCAAAACAAGTAACATAAAAGAACTGCAATTTTCCTCAGGAGATGAAGCTTCAGATAGTGAAACAAGCTTTATTTCTCTTTAGAATTACCACGTAGATGTTTGATCTGATGTTGTAAGAATGTAAACTTAAAATAGTATTTGCTCAGCTGTGTTTTGAGGGTATTATTTTAATGAAATATTCATAACTTTTCTATAAGATATGCAAATAATACCATTTTCTTTGAACATGATGCAGAAATATAATTAGTTTTGACAATATTTATTTACTGTAAAATTCTCCACTCACACCTATTAATAAACATTTTTATTTTTAGCATGTTTATTATATTTTTATTTTCTCCTATACCTATTAAAAGAGAAGGATAAAGTATGTGCCATGCAATACTTCCTTTTATAAATAACATTTTATTGTAACGTAACTGTTCCTTTGTATGGCTTTTGTACAAAAAACAACATTAGTAAATATGATGACTATTTTTAAGTGCTTTTCCCAAGAGGAAAAAAAAAGCGTGTTTTTTTTTCCTTTCCATTTCTAACAGACAGCAGAATACCACTGGGCATGAAATAGAGAGATACTGCTATAAAGAAACATAATTTTAAAAAGAATAATTTTGCTGATGACTTAATTTAAATATAACTAAATTATATAATTAATTTTGCTTATAGAAACTTTACTGATCTAGATTTTATGTGTATTAAATTTAAACATCTATTTTAAAGTTTTCATTTTTATATAATCAGGTAAAAGAAACTTTAAAAATATTTTGAGAGATAAGTTATAACAATTGCCATCTGATCTGAAGCAAAGAAACAAAACTTCACTCCACAAACTACTTGATAACCTTGTATTTCTTTTGATGAAGACTTCTTGGGAGATTAAACATTGTTCCTTATTTGCTTTTGTTGACTTGCTTTTAGTAGAAATTTCTGATATGAAATTTGATGCATGTAATCATCATGTATATTATTTTCAATTTGAGAGTCATTTGTTCCTTCTTTAGTTTCAAAATTAAGTAGTGTAAGTTGTGAAGTTAAAATCTCAAAGTTTGAGTTTGCCAGGTCTGATAATATCTAACTATCTAACCATATATCTCAGTATAAATTTCACATAAAGGGTTGGTAATGAAGTTGAACTAAATTCTCTGAATTTTTTTTTTTTTCTAGGAAGAACTGAACCCTATTATTGTTACCCCACCGATCCAAGCTGTTGATCAGGACCGAAATATCCAGCCACCGTCGGATAGGCCGGGCATTCTCTATTCCATCCTTGTTGGTATGAATTTCATTTCAGTTTACTCTGTCAGCTACCACTCTGGAATCATGTGAAAAGTATTTCTCTTACATCAAAGAAAAAAACTTTCAAAAGCCAAGTTCTTACTGAAAATGGTTGTTACAAATACATACAAACATTTATAAATAATAATATAAAGGTTTTACATCCTAGTTTCAGTGAAAACCACAGAAGAATGAAAATACTTCTTTGGAAAAAACACAAAACGTAATGAGGTATTAGTCTTAGTAGTAAGATATTAGTCTGCACATTGGTGGCTTTGGCCATATCAACTTATACAGAATTTGCTAGGAACACAGTTTTAAAAATCAAAGGAGAAACTTACATTCCTTGCTATACTGTATCTTAACATGGTTTAGATGGGATACATAATCCTGGTGCTAGATAAATGCATCAAATAGGACTCTTTGGGTGTCAAGTATGAGAAGGAGAAAGATCACAATTACTCTAATACCTGATATGCTTGTCTAATTTTTTTTCTTGAACCATTCCAAAGAAGCTGTCCCAATTCATTCCTAAACAGATATTGCTACTTATGAAAAAGACAAAAATGATGGGAATGTGATTATACTGTCCCTTTAAAATTTCTTCTGCTAAAATATAGATGTTGCTGATTTAAATGGTTTACAAGCTCTAGACAGACCAAGGCGTAAGACGTGGACCACTCATCTCTTAATAAAGAAAGGATGCTTTCAAAAGCAGCCTGGAACGTACCTCGGTGGAGTTCAGTGTTAGTCGTTCATGTCTTTCTGGACTCTTGCCTCTAATCTTAGTTCGTACAAGTATGTACAACAACCAAAAGAGATTAGACACATTCTAAACTGTTACTCTATAAAGTACTTAGAAATGCCATTTGTAATTCAATAAATCAGCTCATGTCTGTAGTCTTACAGTTCAAGGAGGTTGGGGCAGGAGGATTGCAAGTTTAACTTCTGCCTGGGCAACTTAGGTATGCACTGTCCCAAATTAAAGATGAAAATAATATAAACATAAATAAATAAATTGAATTGCAGATAGCTTGATGGTATAACACATGTGTTCAAACTCTTAGTACCACATAGACAAACATGCTATCGGTAAGGAAAATTTAAAAGTTCAAGTAATTTGTTTCAAATCAGTAGTCCTTAGAATAAAAGATACCATGGAGCCAGTTGCAGAAAACAGTCTATTAAAATAATTAAGATCCTTTATAATCACAAGCACTTTTAAGTTTATGAATGATTTCATATAAATAATAGGAGATAAGCTTTGTTCATTTCATTAATTAAATGCTTCATAACCTGTCAATCACTGTAAATGCAGTAAATTAGAAATGATAGAGAAAAGTTGTAAGTTAGGAAGAGAGGAATTTATGGCTAGAAAGGGGTCAAAATGTAAATTAAAACCTACTACCTGAGGTAATATAATATAAACTATATTACCTGAGGTAATATAATATAAACTATATTACCTGAGGTAATATAGTTTAAACCACAAATCCTGTTGCCTCATGAGAAGGGAAAATTAAGTATTTGTAATAATTGTTTAGGAACAGTCATTTCAGTAGCAATTCTGGACACTCCAATTAGAAAATAGGAAAAAATAATCAAGTAAATGACTTGGCAAACACAAAGGACAGACAACAACACTAAAGTATAAAATTCAGAACAATTCTGTGCAAAGTAGGCTCACATTGGTTAATATGGAATTTGTCAATTAAAATTACTGTGACTCTATATTTCATTAGTTGAGCATCTACTTTGGGGCTGCGGGCTCAAAATAGTGACTAGAGCACTTGCCCAGGAAGCGTGAGGGTCCAGGTTTGATACCCCAGCCTCATATTATAAATAAGTGTGGTGACACACATCTGTGATAGCAGCAATCGGGAGGCAGAGGCAGGTGGATTTCATAAATTCAAAACTGCCTGGTCTACATAATGAGTTCAGGACCAGCCTGGACTTTGGAAGCAAGTCCCTGCCTCTAAATAAACAAAAATAAACAAATAAAGCACCCACTCCAGGGACAGGACAGTTCCCAAACTTTTTGGTGCTAGTAGTTGTTTTCCTATCAATACAAATGGGTAATATGCAATTAATAATACAGGTAATTACAAGATCTGGGTAGAGAATGCTATGGAAAAAAGAAAAAAAAACTAAAACAGGTTGAGTGGTAAGTAAGGAATTACAGAAAGAGTGCAGTATTAAGTACTACAGTTATCATATGCCTCATTGAAGTCATGAGACAGTATCAAGGCATTGCAGCAGCTGGGAGGGTGGTTGTTTTGCTATCTGGAGACTCTACGAAGAGATAATCTCTCCTGCTTTCCTGGTGTTTCCAGAAAGAACAAGGAGCCCAGCCTGTTAAGTTGAATGAATGAGTTGCTTGTAGAAAGACGAAAGCAGAATTAACAGAGGCGAATGGGTTATTTATGTATTTTTTCTGTGATCCTGAATGGAGAGCCAGATTTTGAGTAAGAAAATAACATAACGACATTATGTTCCATCAACCTGTAGTTTTAGAAAATGGACCTTCCCAAACAATGGGTCTAACTGCTTGTATTAATTTTTGGTCTCCACCAAGTCAAATAAAATATTCTTAGAAAACAGAACAGTGTAGATAATGAAACCACAGCTCTGACATTATATTGCTCATGTTCAAATCCTGATTTGAACACATAACAAATAAATAATTTCATGAGTTATTTAAATGTGCTTTACCTCAACTTGCTCCTTTTTAACACAGACCCTTGAGGACTTAATCTTATACATAAAAGGACACAGTAAGGCCTGGAGCAAGGTTATAATGCCTCTTAAATTCTAGCTGATGTTGTTATTATCATTAGAATGAAAAAATCATATTATCTAAATCACCTTAGACTGGTATGAATAGAATCACGAAAAGCAAAATGCAAAGCAGGCACACTGCACAATACGATTTTCATAGCTCTGCTTTTTTTTGCTTTGCCAAAATACTTCATTTTCCTCAAATCCCTCCAAATAACTCTTAATGTATGTGGACCTCGGTGCTAGTTCTCGGGGACCATGTAGAGAGATTCCCCGTTGCTTTCAGACATTATGATAGTTTCTGTTTAATGTGAACACATGGAGGTTGACTTCTTAAACTATCATGCCAAAGTAGTTGCTTGCCATACTGCCATTATCATTACTGGCTGAGTTTTTACCACTACAGTAGGACATACTCTGCAACCTTCATAATGTGTGTGTCACCTCGCTATTTCCTGTGGTAGGTTCACCAGCATTTTCAGCAAAAATGTAATAGCTGTAATTGGCAGGAATAATCTGAATAAAGATAGAGTCCTCCCTTTCAATAACTCAAAATTAGCTATTTCCCACAAAATAGACTTTGATTTATCCACTACTGAGTTGATTATTTTAATACAAACAAATAAAACTCTGATAGCCTGCTCAACCCATTTTTTTCATGTCAAAATATTAGGAAATTGTATTATATATTTAATCGGTCCATATACTAGAGGGGAAAAAAAACGCAGTTAAATTTAAAATGGTGAGTACAAAGTAAGATTTTCTGATGAAGTTAAAATTTCCATAAAACACGTATACATTTACGTGTCCTGAGTTGTTTTCTTTAAGTGCTTATGATTTCAATGATGTCACTTTATACCTGTAGAGAAATTCTGCATGATTGTTAGGCTTAGTACAATGCAGTAAAATCACTATAATCGTGAGATTAGATGAACATTTTAGGAGTTTAAGGATATATCTCATGGGAAATGAGAAAAACTTGCCAGATAATTGAAAATTGATTCCCCACTATGATTTGAGTAAATATCCCCTGAATCTAGGCTTCTAGTAACATGGCCACCACATAGGACTACACATTCATTTAGTTCACACAGGACAAGGGAGAAAGATAAGAGAGTAAATGAAAACTCCAAGGGCTTGACTCTGATTGGGAATGATGATTTCAGTGCATGAGGCGAACAAAAGAGAGGTTAGAAGTCCAACGGAGAAGCTGAGACAGGAGGCTGTGAGTCCTGGGACCCATGATTGACACTCACAATCCCCACAATGATCAGCGCTATGGCCGTGCCCGGACAGAGCTGTGCGCTTGAATATATACAAGAGAGAAGCTGCAGTTAGAGAACAAGCAGACCACTAAATGGACAAAAGCCGAGTACTGGGAGAGCTGGTTATCCAGGTGCAGATGAATAAATTCAGACACATACTTGTAATCAAATCAGAGTAGATCTAAAGCCTAGATATTAAAACAAAATAGGTAAAACTTTTGAAGGTATAAATGTGGGAAAATTTTCTTAACAGGACACCTGATGCAATAAATGCATGAATAAATAAATAAAACCCTCATAATCAGCAAATGGGATTGTGCTGTAAAAAATGCTTCTAGGTGGCAAGGGAAACAAGGAAGTGAAGGGAGACCCAACGTAAAGGGAAAAATTAGCACCTAAATCTTATACAAGAATATACAAAGAACTGAAGAAAAATAGACCCTTCAAAATCAAAGACCTAACTAAAAATGGACAATTGAAATGAGTAGACAGTTCTTAACTGAAGTACAAATAACCAGTTTCTATATGATAAAATATACAACATTTTTAGTTATTGGAGAAATACAAATTAAAACAACATTGATATACCAACTTATCCTAGTGAGAATGGTATATACCAAGAATTCAAACAGCAATAGATATTGGTGAGATTTCAGAAAAGAAAAAAGAAAAAAAAAGAACCTTTTTATAGGGCTACTGGGAATATAAACTGGTATAACCACTGTGGAAAGCAGTATGGAGATTCCTCATAAAACTAAAAAAAGGTATTCTGTTTGACCCAATGATAACTTTTCTAAGTATCTTTCCAAGAGTTAAAAGCATTATATAACAGAGATACATATGTATGCATATTTATAGCAGCACAACTAACAATAGTTAAGTTGTGGAAGCTGATGAAAAAATGCATCAATAGACCAATGGATCAAAAAACGTGATCTCTGTACACAATGAAGTACTACTCTGCCATAAAGATTGAATTGAATCCTTTGTATAGGTATAGGGATACAAGTTGAGATCGTTATATTTAGTGAAGTAAGTCAGACTCAAAATGTTAAATATCACATGGGTTTTCTAAAATGAGAAAAGTAAGTAAGATAATAGAATTATAAGGTGGGAGATCTTAGAAACCAGAGGGGAAAAGGAAGATGGAGTAAGGGCGCCAAAGGGAGGGGAGCAAATAGGAAGGTGACATGATGTGTATGCACACAAAATTCTCATTCTGAATCAAATCATTATGTATTGCATATATGCTCCAATAAAACGGTCAGAAAAGAGTTTTCAAGCTAGAAAACAATTAAAGATCTCAATGAGGAAACATGTGAGATGAGTAGAACAACAGAAATCAGTACAACAAATGAACAACTAATTCACTAGAGTCCAAAGGAGATGAAAATGTTAGTAGAAAGCTAGGGGGACACAGTGGCACAGAATGACAACAGAACCTCAGATCTAGAGGACAGATTGGAAACTACAGACCAGTCCCACAGAGATATTTAATTTTATATCAATGTAAAAATGGTGGCCAACAGATGATAGATATCTCAAAGAAAGTTGACTTCAGAATTATAGGAATAGAGGAAGAAGAAAGCCAAGCTAAAGGAATAAGAAATCAACTCAATAAAATTACTAGAAAAAAACCTGCATATATAGGTTAAAAAAATAGAACACAAGTGATGGAGGACTATCTTACCCCAACTAAATACCACAAAACCAGGCACTTCCCAAGACACATCATAATAAAAGTAACACACATTCGGTGCATAGAGATCATCTTAAAAGCTGTTTGAGAAACATAGGAAGTAACATAGCAAGTCAAGCCTATGATAATTACAGCAGGCTTCTCAACAAAAAATCTAAAAGCCAAAAAAGCCTGGAGCGAAGTCTTCAAAGCCCCTCCCATCCTGCATGCCAAAACAACCTGGCAATCATGACACCAATAATGTGCAATATCACTCTTCAATATTGACAAATAAATACCTTCCCCAACAAAGAAAACTTGAAGTAATTTATGACAGCTAAACCAGGACTACAAAAAATTCTTATGCATATTCTGGTTTGAAATAAGG
This sequence comes from Ctenodactylus gundi, assembly GCA_004027205.1. Classification (NCBI taxonomy): domain Eukaryota; kingdom Metazoa; phylum Chordata; class Mammalia; order Rodentia; family Ctenodactylidae; genus Ctenodactylus; species Ctenodactylus gundi. The sequence continues at coordinate 80,286 of PVKB01005165.1, read as the reverse complement.
AAGATAAGGGGGGAAAAAGCAGGTATACATTCCACAGAGAGGACAACTCAACCAACACAAAAACAGAAATCGTCACCCAGGGCAATGGCAGGGCTGAATACTTACATGACAATTGTAACTCTTAATGTCAATGGTCTCACCTTGCCAATCAAAAGACGTGAATTGGCAAACTGGATTTAAAAAAAGCATCACCCAAACATACATTACTTGCAAGAGACCCACCTTACTCATGAAGATAAACATAGAAGGAAGCCGATAGGATAAAGTGCCGTATTCCACTCAATGGGTGGAGGAAAAGAAGTGGCAGTCATGATGGCTTGGCTGGCAAAGTAGACTTTTAGCCAAAGCTGATCAAAAGAGATACTGGTCTGGTGAGAAGAAGGATACTTCATCCGCGTAAAGGGAACAACTCAACGGGAGGAGCTAACAATATTAAATTTATATGCACCAATTAATGGCGCAGCCAAATTAGAGGACTTAAAAACACAGGGAGACTTTGACACAATGTTAGTGGGGAACTTTAATATTCCACTCTAATGGGAAAATATGTCAACTGGACCAAAAATCATCAAAGAAATAGCAGATCTGAGCAATATCATGGAAGAAATGTCCTTGACAGAGATCTAGAATTGTTCATACGACAATGGTATCTACCTTCTTGTCTGCCAATGGAACATTCTCCAAAATAGACTATATTTTCAACAAGAAAAAAACAAACTTGGAACAATCCCATGTATCCTTTGCTTTGACATCACAGTAGAATAATAATCAAAATAAAAACATACTACACACAAATGGGAATTGGTTAGTCCTCTATTAAGCAAATAATGATCATAGAGAATAGGGAAGAAATGAACAAGTTCCTACAGACAAATGATAATGGAAGCATCTCACAACACAATGGTTGGCACCATGAAGGCAGTGTTAATAAGGAAATCCATTGCCATAGAAGTACACACATACAAAGAACTGAGAAAAAGCAAATAAATAATGATTCAACTCAGGGACAAAGAAAAGCAAGAAGAAGCCATCCTCAAAATAGAAGGGAATAAAAATCAGAGCAAAATTTTACAAAATTTAAAATAAAAAATACAAAAACCCAAAGAAACAAAAAACTGATTCTTTGAAACGATAAATAACACCAGTAAGCCACTGGCTAACCTCACAAAAAGAAGGAAAGAGAAAACCTATATGAAGGCAATCGGAAATGAAAAAGATGAACACACAACAGACAGCAATGAATTCCAAAGGATTATAAGAAGTTATTTTGAAAGTTTCTACTCTAGTAAATTAAGAATCTAAAAGAAATGGATGTTTGTAATTGCAAGTCAACCTCCAAAGTTGAAGCAAGAAGAGATAAAACATCCAAACAGAATAATAACCAATTATGACGTAGAAAAATTAATAAAATGACTTGCAAAAAAGGAGGCAAGGACCCAAGGGATTCACAGCAGATTTCTACCAGAAATTTCACAAATTTGGGGAAGACGTAAGGCCAATACTCAGCAAACTCTTTTGAGAAACAAAATGAAAAGGAAAAAAAGAGGGAAAGTTGCCAAAGTCATTCCTAGAAGCAGGTATAACTTAAACACCAAAACCAGATAAAGATCTACTGAAAAAAAAAGGACAGGCTCATCTCTCTAATGAGAACAGATGCAAAAATACCTCACAAAATATTTGGAGAAAATACATTCATTATTTTCAAAAGAATAAAAATTATTGGTAGGCCCAGCCACCTGGAAGAATATCTAATGATTTATACTGAGTTAAAAGAAGCCTTTCTTCAAATTTTTATTCTATATAATTCCATTCAAATAGTGTTTTCATAAAGATAAAATTTACAGATGAGACATAACTGCTAACTTGTTTGCTCTGAATTAGAATTTGTTTGCCCCCTTAATTATTATTTGTATCTGCACAACTTTGCATTAGTAATTACATTGAACTTTGGAGTTGGTGCATATACGAATAGCTTTTGGAGAAAGAAAACACAAAGGTGTTCTTTAATCGTGGACTCGTTCTGTAACCTTAATGTGACTTTGCAAACTTATGCATATCTGAATATCTATAAAACTCTAAGTCTCTTATGTTAATAAAATATTTAGATATAAACCTAAAATGTGACTTAGCCATTCTACTCCTAGTTAAGCCAAATAAAATCGAGTAGCCATCCAGAGATACATACAAGAAAGTTCATAAGGCTTAAGTTTTTAAGAGATGTTATTCAAATCCTCATCAGCATACGAATAATTCGAACACATGAATGCATTATTAGAACAATATTCAGATAATACAAATGAACTATTGAAAACAAAACATGGATCTCAATCAAAATTATTGCAGGGAGGTATGTTAGAATGTCACCGATAGAGTGCAAAATGATTTTATTTGTATTTTTTTCTAGAAAATGCAAACATATCTATAATGACAGAGATTCGTTTTTTTCAGGTGTATGCATGGAATTGCAGAGGTAATAGAATCAGGAGGAAATTTTGGTCAATGGTGGTCTGTTATTTTCATTGAGAATATCTCAAGAATGTATTGATCAATACAATTGTATTTATTGCCCTGGGATTGAACTCAGTCCTTTCTACTAAGCTACAGCCCTACTCTTTAAAAAAAAAATTTTTTTTATTTTGTGTCAAAATCACTAAGTTACTCAAGTTGAGCTGGAATTTAACATTTTTCTTTCCACAGAGTGTTGAGGGTAAAGGCATTCATCGTCATACGAAAAATTCCATATCTTAGGTATATACAACTTGTAGCACACCTATTACATCTTATACATAAAGAAAACATATGCACACATTGTAAAATTTTCTGAGGGATTTCTCAAGGTTGATGTTTTTCTCACAAAATCATAGAAGTAGAAAAGGGGAATTTTCTTCAAAAATAAATTAGTTTTGGCAACCACTAATTTTAATTCACTACACTGCTATCTAATTTTGGTGGTGGTATATATAAATTTTGGCAAATCTTTCGCTACAGGACACCTTCAGGTCCTCGCTTAGCTACATCTTTTGTGGAGTTTCACTAAGTATTTTTGCAACCTCATTTCATGAAAACAAGTACTCATAGTCTGTAACTTCTTTAAAGTAAGGAGAGTTGCAGTTGTCAAATTAGAATTTTTCAGTTAAATTTCTGGCTCAGTCATTCACTACCTGTGAGAGTTGAAAACTATTTGTATATGAGTGCTTATAGTTTATTCATAGGTCAAACAGTAATATTTTTTCATAGGACTATTTTAGTAATTAGATGAGTTATAAACGAAGAGCGTACAGTGTTTTCCCAAGAGTGACTCTGTAGCTGACTGGTAGTATGTGTCTGCCTCCCACCGCCCCGTGCCAGCCCGGCTTCTAGTAGGTTCAGAGCTTCTGCTCAGCCCTCCACATTCTCTGCTGCGCTGTGCTCCGATGAGAATTTGATAGGATACAACCGGAAACAACTGTAAATTTTATTGTGATTTTTCTTTGAATTTCATTAGAAATATATAAGAAAACAGGAGAGAAATGTAAATAATACCACTTAGTATCACTTAGTTTGCATTTTTTTCTATTCATTTCTCATCTCATAATTGTATTGAAGAAAATTCTAGACATAATATTTTGATGCACAAATGTTTATTACATGTCTCTAAGTCTATATAAAGTATTGCTGCAATACTCTAGTACAGAAAAAACGTAAAGCAATCGTTTGGTAATACTTTCAAATATCCATTCCGCTTTTACTGTCATTTTCTCAGAAATGCTATAATTTTTATCTGTTGAAAAGAATTCTACGGGATAATAATGGTTCATAAAATGTGAACAAACTGTAATTGTTATTTCCGTTAAATCGATTTAAATCTATGGCACTTCCATTTATTTTTTGCTTTGTGACGTGTTTATTGAAAGTGTCAGATTATTCATTTTAGGAAATGATCTATAGCTTGCATTGTGCTAGTCTTGGTTCAGTTTTACATGTTTACATTTCTCTCTTCTTCATAAGGCTACAATACACTGAGCATGCGATGTTCGGTTACTATCTTTAAGGTGATCTCTAATAGTTTATTTTCCTGTTTCTGCCTATGCCAACTGAATATATGTTGGATTGATTTTTTTAAATCATGTTTCTATTTGGGAGATACATTGACCCTTAATTTGTATAGGAATATTTGTCATCATTTGGCTCCAAAAATAGTAGTGTTGCTTGTCTATGTTCAACGTCTGTGCCTTACGGTTGTTCATTCCCTCTCTTTCCCATGTGCCTCCCCCTTATAATGTTATTTTTACATTCTGAATTGCCATCCATTAAAAGGGGTGACACCTCTTACCCAGCCAAAACACTTTTGAGGTCGATGTAGGTGGTTATTTATCTTTTACTCTAAATGAAATGTCATAGAAGTAGATTTATGAACACAACAGTAAACATTGGGTTGCAGGTGTGGGTCTAGTAGAGCACGTTAATGCACAAGGCTCTGGGTTTGACACTTCACCCCGAAAATAAAGTTGACATTAATACTGTTTTGATTGATTTTGCTGAATTCTCACTCAGAGGTCTTCTATCCCTGTTTTAGTAAAACCATCTCTTTCCCAAACTGCCTGTTTCCTTGTGGGCTCACCAATAAAGTTCAGGTCACTTCTCACTTGTTGAAACCTGACTAGGGATTTAATTCGTGTAGAGAGCATCTTTGTACACTATCAAGACTCGTTTTCCATTTTCCTTTTGTGAACTTCTGATTATAACACCAGACATGTTGAATACATTGTTGATTTTTTTCTCTTCTATAAGTTGATAAATATTAAGAAAATAATTTTTGTTTCTAATATAAATTGGAGATAATTTTCCAGTTTGTTGAATGCTGTTACTTTATAAGTCTTACAGTAGTACTGTATTATAATTTAATATATACCTTTTTAGCTTGCTCCTCAAATCTGAGCAACGCGAAGGAAAGGTTTGAAAACTCTCACAGAGTAAAATTATCCATATTTTTATGTATTGCTAGAGTTTGTGACATTTGTTTTAATATGCATGATAATTTTTTCATTTGAGATTTACTTTAGTATATTGTATAAAATAATAATTTTATCACTGTGTGAAGATAAGATTTTTTATATATTAAATTTTACCTACAGGTTTTACAGTTTCTGGATGTTCAAGTCTATTTTAAGAGAAAAGTTTTTCAAATCTTCCTATTTCTCCCCAAAATGTCTAAGGGAAGTCTCCTTCTTGTCTCAGAGTTGAAGCAAAGTCATAGCATAATAAGACTAATTTTGGATGTGAAAAAAAAGATTAAAATGACAACTCTTTTTCATTTTATCTCTTTAACTTGGAAAAGCTATGTCATCCTCAAATTCCCTAAGTATTTTTCTGTAAAATGAAAATGATTTTTAGGGTTAAGGATAATTTTTTTGTAAGTATTGGTCAGCATGATTTTATCTGAACTACATTTGACCTCATGGTTTGCATCTCTGTTTTCTTTACTTCATTTGCCGATGCAGATGAAGATGAAACTGAAGGAAACTTCTCTATGAAGAAATGTGTTTTAATCTACCAAAACGCCTCCATTTAGGAAATACCCAGACACTCAAAGATTCATGAAAACCTACATCTTAATTAGTTATGTTTGACATAATTAGCTAAATTCTTATGTTAAAAATTGCGTAGATGAAATAGACCATGTTCATGTTGGCTTCCAGGCATCCTGGTATGCTATTTATATTACTAGTCATTATTTATTATAAGATATGTTGAAAGACTATGCATGCTATAATTAATATTTATGCAACTAAATTGAATTTCTCAAATAAATTTGGCTTTTTTCACTTAACGTCTCTTTTCATGTGATGAAGTTCTAAATTAATTAAAGGGCTCTTCTAATAAAAAATTTCAAAACTCTCCAAATATTTTCCATTCGCTTACTCATAATCTAATTAATTGCATACCACATTTTAGTCTGCTTTCCGCAGGCCGCGTAATTTTGAAACTTAATTTACTAATGAAATTGTAATTCTGTTGCTCAGTTAATGAGGGGAAATAGATGAAGCAGATACACTTGTTACTCTTTGTTCCCAATTAGGTGCTGAAATTTCACTGTCTTTCAGGGATTCCTGAGGATTACCCACGATTTTTCCACATGCATCCCAGGACTGCAGAGCTCACTCTTCTGGAGCCAGCAAACAGAGACTTCCACCAGAAATTTGATTTGGTTATTAAGGTAAATGAAACTAATGTCTTTGTCCCATGTATTTGTGAATTATTAATCAAGGAAGATGGCGAAGCAATCATAGTCGCATCGATGGTTCAAAAATTAAAATTCATGTGAAGAGCAAGCCAGTGTTTTATTTAGAAAAGATCACCTTAATTATGGTTTAGATACACTATGTTGTGCTTTAATATAACTTTTTATAGTATCATATAGTGAAGTAGCAACTATGTTTGTTAGCGAGCTTCCCATCCAAATGGATACCGTTCTGCACAATGTTTTCTAACATTTTTTTACTAGAAGAAATTAACTTCAGCTTTTTCCCAGAAACTGACAACCATTGAATCTATCTGGCATACCCTTGGTAAAGGTGGGTGTCGTGGCACATGCCTGGAATCTCGGCATTTTGGGAGGCTGAGGCAGAAGGCTCACAAATTTGAACCCAGCATGCTCAACTTAGGAATTTACTGAGACCCTGTTTCATAATTAAAAATATATAAATAAATATTTTGGGTAATAACTCAGCAGGAAGTTCTTGGATTCAAACCCCAGTGTGAAAAACATCAATTGATTTGTTAAATGTGCTTTCTTTATATTCTTATTATGTACTCTGAATTTAAGTGCTGCTACTTTGCTTATACAAAAGTGAAATTCTTGCTCATCAAGAGATTCTTAATAGAATCATTTTTTTTTACTTTGAAAGATGATCCTAGACCTGAAAAAAATCTATATGAGTTTACAGTTTTATTTTAACAGTCCCTAATGTATTACAGTGAAATTCTGTAAGAAAGAGAGTGAACACCTGGATGATTTTCCATTTAATTCTTAAGAACTTCTTTGAGAAGGTAGTATTTAAATGGGGCATTGACTGTGGAACCTCGAACTTTTGGAAAGTGGAACTTGCCTGGAAGGGGCAGATGTTTGGTGTTCTACCTGGAAAGATTTTGTCAACCTGTTGAGATTGGGGGTTGCAAAGCACAAGGATTTCAGATGTGGGTTGTTGACTTGTGGGCCAGGAAACAGGTCGGGGCACCCACCCACATGCGGAGAGCTCAACTGGCAGCTTTAATTAATAAGGAAGAAAGAAGAAACTGTCGCAACTTCTTCCTGGGATAGCTCTAGGCTTACCTAAGTCTACAAACATCGGTTTGCTTCTGCCTCAATTGGTATTCTGTCAGCAAAGGAGTGAGCCACTCTCCAGCCTCTGCCATGTACTTCTGCTCCTGTGGCTTCTCCTGAAGGCACTGTGTGCGATTTTGTGAAACTGCGCTAAAAAAAAATCTTTCCGCTCTTAAATTGTAGGTATCGAGTATTTTGTCACATCAACAAGACTTAACCCTATGTTATTGTTAAATTTAGAATCATTAAATGAAAAGGAAGTTTTAAAAAGCTTATTGAGAATGAAGTATTCATGTTACTCTCTGTAAATTTTCATGGAATTAATGCCATGGCTTTCATAGTATGGTCATTCTACAAAATGGAGAAATAAAGCACGGGGTGATGTATGAGCTTACAGTTAGATGGCTGATCAATGGAAGGATGCACACTCAACCTGAGCTTCATCTAAGCAAAATTCATTCTCTTTTCACTCCGCAGAATATGTGTTTGCTTAGAAGTGATCATCAATTTAACTACCTGTATTTCTACTGCAGACAACCTTATTTACACATATAATTAATGTTAGCTCTAATTGAGAGATGGATTCTTATTAGCAATTATAGCATGCATTCTGGATCTTGTATTTATTTTGTAATTTCTGGTGTTTAAAAAACTTATAATCTAGAAGCAAAAAAGAAAATGAAAAAAGCATATTAAGTTTAAGGCGGAAAACCCATGAAGGAGCCAGCGTAGCACAGGGGAAGTACATTTAAATTAATTTTAAGACTCAGAAGATCTTCTGAAGGCTACCCCAAGCTAAGTGTTGCTGTATCAAAAGATAAAACTGGGAAACCTGTTTGAACATAAGGAAGACAGGACCAAAAGCCCAGAGGTATAACATAGTAGGCAACGCACATATACCAGAGAAATTAGATCTAGAGCAAGGCCTTGGGGGGATTTTAAGATGGGTGCTGTTTTCTTAGATTTCACTCAGTAAGCACCTGGGAGTCACTCAGTATAGAAATTCTACTTTTGCCATTTGTATATAATGGTATGATCAAGATCCATCTTCTTCCACTGATTGTTTTGCTTTAAATATCACAGGACTAAATAAGGCTCAATAATATGTACCCAATGTCTGCGATCATCATCCTGGAAATTTCTACTGTTGCTCTTTGTGAGAATTAATGAACTTGACAAAGCCCATTGCCAAAATTTCATATTTAAAACCAGATATTAGTTATTTCCTTTAATTATCAAGGCCTCCCTCTTGTTATAGCTAAGGATAGTGTAACTCAGTCTGTTTTAGAAAAAAATCATCAATTAGAACTGGCAACAATGATTTTAATAATATTTATTAATAGTATTTACAGACAATATTAATTTTACAGAACTGTGTTGGGGTAATAAGCAGTGCTATAAATTTGTGCAAATAGCATCCTTTCCTTGCATGATACTGTCCTTTTCTTCCATGGCCCATTGAAAGTGACAGACTGGCAAATGCCCCATGTAGTAACATTTTCAATGGCTTCCCTTCTGGTTTTCAAAATATTGTTTCAGCTTTTGTTGCCTACAAAAGATTTTTTTTTTTTGGCCTCTGTTTTGGACACTGAGAAAATATACAATCAAATATCTTCTCATAGACTTTGAGAGAGTTCTGCTTTCAAAAGCTTGTGTGGGCATTAGGCAGCTGGGGTCTGACGCAGAAGAGGGTCATCATCGTAATTTTTCACAAGGTCAGCCAGGAATTTGTTCAACATGCTCTCAAGTAAAAATATAGAAGTGAAGCTAAGAAACAAATGGAATAGATGGCGTATTAGAAAGAATTAAGGATGCTGAATAGAAAAAGAAAAGAATGTTCCCATCCAAAACACTATTCTAAAATCTGAATAGAGCATCCTTTGATGGTAGACACAAAGTAGTCCTGTTAATCTAGGAAGCTAAGCTGGGAGGCTCATCATTTCCAACCTGTGCCTGTGAAACTAGTGGCTTCTCAAGACCATGTCTCAAGAACAAAAATTAAAAAAGGAAGAAGAACTGGCTGGAAATATAGCTTATTGTGAAGACCCTGAATTCAATCTCCAATAACACAGATACCAAAACAAAATTAAACAAAATACAAGATATTTAAAAATGAGATACACATTGTGAATTTTAAAAGTAGGACATACTCATAAAACATCCCAGTTTGGATAAAGTATGTGATCAGAATATTCAGAAAGCAGAACCCAAGGTAAAACAAACTTCGGAGTAGCGCTATGAAAGCCTATTTGAGATGCTTGATGACAGTGATGTTGGTTCACATGTTTATATAGCATCTAAAAAAAAGGAGAGAAAAATTGCTTTTGCTATTTTAAGGGTGGTGTTTTAAAGTATTCGTTTGCATATGTATAATTGAAGCATCTAATGCAAAGCTACCAACCTTTTAATTATTAAAACAGATTAAAAGGGTAAATTATTAATAATTCTCTGCCTCTCTGTTACTCAAAATATAATTGCTTTTTTGATATAAATCTCTTTGATTAAAAACTTTGATTAATATTTGACTAAACAAGGGTCACAGTGAAATCATAAATATCACTATATTGGATTCCTTGGTTTTCATAATTTTTATTTGGGGATCTATTCTTACTTCTTAGCAGGCTGACCTTTAAATTCGCTTCCTTCCAAGTCATGAGCATATTGTAAAATATTAATACAATATATCCTATGTTAGTTGTATTCTAACTTTGTACCCCTCACCTTCCAGCCTTACCAGACCACTTGCAATGTCCTAAAATTACCATGTTCTTTCTTATTTCCTGGCATTTACAGACACTGTTGCCTCTCTCTTTGCATAGATCAACAGTTTAATTCATATTAATGTATTAGGGTTCTACTAAAACTTGCTTTGCAAAGAACCAGCCACTGGTCAGAGACTTTCCTTTGTAGCCCTCTGCCCTTATACTGACCCTTATCATTCTATGTTGAATGTGTGTGTTTATTATCTCTGACCTTTATAGAGGGAATATTGTAATACATTTCTTAACATTGTACCCTGTGCCTAACTCAAACTATCTACAACACATCAAAGGTTCTGAGTTTTCTCCCTGGGATAAAAAATCTTAATAAATAGCTAAAGGGTATCTACACCATCATCTCATCTAGGTAAATACATCTAAGAATGTGTGTTTAGTACAATTTTATCTCACATCTTTATCTCAAAATAATGAAAATGATGCAAAGAAATTCTCAAATAAATTCAACTCCCGGAAAGAAAGTCAGATTTATAAGACACACCTAAATCTATTTATAAATACATCAAAATGAACAGCATTTATTCCAGAGAAAATAACATTTTTTGGACGTGGAAACTCAGCTAGGGAATTGAAATTAGGCTGCCTGACTATTCGTGTTGATGTACTAGATACCCTGGCTAGGTGCTTACCCTGAATAGTGAGGAGTTGCTTGGAAACAGCAGCTGAGAACTGATTAAGGCCTAGAAGAACATCTGTGCTATCTCTTGACCCTACATGAGTATCTGATTGATGTCGCAGCTCTACAGAATGCTTAGCTTCTACTTGAATAACGGTGCCAATCACGCACTACTTACTAGCAATTCAGTGGGTGCTCTGGATTCAATGCTTTTTAGAGCCAGTGCAGTATACTAGCTTTCAATTTGCCAATATTTCTGAATGCTTATTAGGAGACTGGCATCTACCTTAGTGTTGAGGACACAGTGTAAAGAAAGTCCAACTTAAAGGCGTTCTCAAGTGCAGTCATGATGCTCTAAGTCAGAGCCCTTCGCTGATGTCTACATCCAGATTTTGAATGTTTATCTGGATAGCTATTTCCAGATTTTGCAATTTTTTTTCAAATTATAAACATAACAAAATTTGGATATCCTTTGCAAACGTTAGGTCTTTTATTATTGGTTCTTCTTTTTCTTAATATTACAATTGGAAGTCACCTGGCTGGATGTACCCATTTCCTCATAGGGCTCTGCTCCCCTATATTCTTATATAATCAGTTACGAAATCCAAAGACTCCTGAAATTTCTTTTTAATATGTCCCCAACTCTACACCAGTAGCAGTTTTATAAATTACATCTGATTCAATAGATATTTTAAATCTTGGCTACTCTTCCTTGTATCTTCTCCGTATTTCCACGTTGACAATAGAGTAGCACCAGACAGCAGCAAAAATCCATCATGTCCTGTGTGCTGCCTTCAAGCTACTTTGCAATTTGCCCCCTGCGTGAATCTCCAGCAGAGACTTTGTCAAGTTGAAAGATCCCAGGTGCCAGGGTCAGACTGTAGCGAATCACAAATCGTCATTCATCAGTTCTCAAAACAAAATAAAAAGATATAATTGCTTATGAGAAAGAAATTGCAAAATATGAGTTATTATTTTTCTCTGTAGTATGTGTATTGCAAGCTTATTTAAAAAGAGAATGCCAAAACAGAGGAAAAAGAAAACAGCATGAACATTTTTTTGGGAAAAAATAAAACAGGAGCCACCAGTGACCTAAGATTAGGATAAAAGGAAGAAAAAGCCAAGAAAAGAAGAATTAGGGTTGCTTTTCCAGCTAGAGGTAGCAAGAAAAATTCTGTGCATAGTTTCTTGCCTCTGGAAGTATTCTGACTGTAATTTTTTAGCCATGATTTAGATTTGTTTTTTTCAGAAAGCATGAAATTCATATGTATAGTGTGAAAGTCAGTTTGGACAACTATAGCCAAGTTGTGCAAGCTGACTTCTAAACAACAGAAATTTATTTCTCACTGTTCTGGAACCTGGCAGCCTGTGATGAGGTGCAGGGTGGCTAAATTGTGTTCATGACCCTCTTCTGCTCAGGGTTCTTTCCCGAAGTTAATGCTGCTCATGGACATTGACTTTTCCTAACTTAATCTCCACAAAATGCCTAACCACCTAATATCATTACATTCAAGGAACACTTCAACATGTGTACCCTGGGGGACGCAGACATTTAGTCATTGCATACCACAGAAGTTCATGAAGAATGAATGTATTTCCCTGCCTCGATAGCAAGGTCGTTAAGGTGAGAAAAAGTGAAGGCTTCTTGTACATTTCGTAGAAAATCTCCCCACAGAAATTTCTGACATTGTTGTCGGTAGTAATGGAATAGCCATCCTTCTGTGGTTAATAAATAAACCATACATACTCTGAACTCCAGTGACCTATTTGATAGAGTGATTAATGTTCATAATTTGTTTTCCTTTTAAGTTTTCCTTTTTTAATTTTGTAGTTTAAAACATTTGTTTTGCTGCTTCAGCGTTAATAGTGTACCCTGAAATATCTCTGAAAATTCTAAGTACTAGGCTAAATTGGCGGTTATGCCAGTTAAGAGAATAAAAGAAATGAATGGCCGATGCATCCTTGTCCCACTGGCATTCATGCAGCATGACAGTGACAGCAGACCCAGGACCCGGTAGGTCCCTACAGTGGCTTCCAAATGTGCAAGCTGACAAGAGACGTGGAGGTCATTTTTCACTCAGCCTATTTCCTTCTTTAGGAAGTAACCAAAGCGGTTCATTCGGTATCATCACAATACCTCGATTTTGGTAAAGCCCTGATGTCTGCAAGGGTGAAGCAAGTCCACATGTTGTAAAATGTTGAAACAAAAATCAGTCTCTCAGATGTCCTCACACTGAGTCCCGTTCCACTCCCTCAGCACACATGATAAATGCCCTGTCTCCCACTAGATGGCCCCAAGTATTTACTTATTTATTTTTGAGCTGGAGATTGAACTGAGGGCTTTCACACTGAGCTATGTCTCCCACCCATTTTTCATTTTTTATTTAGAGTTGAGATCTCACTAAGTCAGTATGTTACTAAGGCTGAGCTCAAACCTGGGATCCCTCTGCCTTAGCCTCCCCAAATTTTGGGAATACAGGCCTTTGCATAGGCCTGACCAATCCTAGGTAATTTTCCCAAAAGCTTCTTGGTTGATTGATAGAAATATGAAGATCAAAATATTGGAAATGTATAAGATAAATGTGATTGTCATCTTATGTTTTCACAAGTAAAATCAGATATATATGTAGGAGAAACATTAGTGGCACTCTTACTACATTGCAGGCTCTGGAAAAAATCAATTTTGAGTTTATTTTTTAATGTTGATGACTTTTTTAAAAATCCAAGTTTTCACAATGTGCAATATCAGATTGCAAATTCGCAGAGGACAATTGGGTGGAGTTTCTCCTGATTTGGAGAAAACTTGGAATTGTATCAAAACCCTAAAAGGGCCATGGAGAATTTTGTTTTGTGAAAGAGCAAAGGAGATGGCCAAATAAAGGGCAGATGCCCTGATGGAGAACAAGCACTCCCTCATCATCACCACAGAATTCTGTCCCAGGTTGGACTTGTTCTTTCTAACAGAAATAATTTGCAAATTCACACCACCAGCCAAATAAATCTGACATACCTATTATTAGTTCTGACCTTTCCCAGAGTGACTCTAATTTTGCTAAGTCACCCAAAATTGGGACAGTCATTCTCATGTAAGTGTACATCTCAAACTGTAAGCAAAGAAATTTTTATTTTTGAAAGGTTTATAAAATCTCTGCAAATTTCTATTTACATTGATACAAATTATAAACAGAGTGGGCTTATTTTCACTTGAGATGAGGTTAAAATGTATTTTATTTCATTCAAAATATTTCCTAGGTGAAAATGTGACAGCATTGTTTTCTTTATAAAGCTATGTGAGAGAGTCCTGGGACATTCTATCTAGTGAACCTAGATTTTCCAATTGAACAACAACAAAAAAGTATTTTCCCTCATCACAAAAGTAGTCTTCAGATGTATTTATGACCTACCAAACAAATCAATTTTATTATATAGCAGATAATTCTTTTATTTCACCTTATAAGTTATTATATGATTTTAAGATTTTTAAAAAGTATTTTAGTAAATTTCTATGAAATTCTAGGCAGTCTATAATTTCAGAGAATTATATTTAAGTATTGGACTGTTTTAAGACAGTATAATTTTATATGCAGTCAAGAAGCAAGGGAATGTATGTAATGTATTTACATTGTTTTTTAATTGTTAATATTAATATGATCTTTGATCAAGGGAGTGCAGGCTTGCCACAGCCCATCTCTTCCTCAAAGGTTTCAAAGGAAAAGACACGTGTATGCACATTAAAATTTTTTAAAAGTATAACCTTTTGCCTATGATTTCCAGTTAAAGGAATGCTGGCCCCAAAGAATAATAAAATTTTAGTGACCTAAGCAGAGTTCTTCAGAGTATTTCATTACATAAATGTGGTTCCCCCACTCTGATTTTAGCCTTCACGTCCAAATCATGAAAAATGATTGATAAACACTTGCATAGGAAGAGGCAGGAGAGCTGCCTATGGCAGCTCAACACCAATCTGCGTAACTGTACTGGACACCCGTAAAACACAAGATCCACTTGATTGCCAAAGACATACCAGACTTCCTGTGAGGTGCCTGTCTTTGAAAGGCCTATTCCAGGGCACACACGCCCTGAGTCAAGATATCCAGGAATTTTTGGGATGCTAATATTTGAGATCCAACCATATATTGAAGGTACTAGGTGATCTGGGAAGTCAGGAATAAAATTAGTAGTTATGATAGCAAATAAATAAATGCATATCACATACCCTGATGGAGCTACCGAGATTCTGACTGAACAATTATCTCAAACTATTTTAAAGCGGTAGACAAAGAGGAAGGAGGCTTTTGGGAATCACTATTTAGAAACAGAGTGTACTGTGGGGCTTTTCCTGCACACATATTTTGGAAGTGGTAAGAATCTCCAATGCTGAATTTTAATAATGATTTTCGAGTCACTTGCTAGATCAGGTATTGTTAACTGGTTCCTGTCTGGTTTGGACAGTCATAGAATACTGTGATAGAGGAGACATGGATAACCTATCAGAATTTTTGCAGGGAAGTAAGATCATAGCTTTTTATAATAATATTTTAATTCAAATCCTACTGATATAAGAGAAAGCGTGTTTATGACTGAAGAGTTTTCACAAAGTGAACATAATCATGTCACTAGTGCTCACATTTTGCAAGAGAATTTTATAGATACGACAAGTCCATGAGAAGTCCCCAAATAGCTACTTCATCCCTTCTTCCACCAACCAACCGAGAGCTTCCACTGTAGGTATCTAACAACAAATACCGGACTACAGAGTGATACCCTATCTCAAATAAACAAAACAAAATAATTCTAAAAACATAGATTTATAATTTTGCACCTCTATATAGGGGAAATTTTATAATTGGATTAATGTTTTATGTTTCTACTCAGAATATTAAGATCATATGTACCACAAATTATTTTTTTTCCTGTGGTCTGCTTAAAAGGTGAATGGTCCACAGTCAAACACTTTGTACCTGTAAAATAATTCGATTTTAAAGTTATAAATTAATTACATAG
Organism: Ctenodactylus gundi; assembly: GCA_004027205.1. NCBI lineage: Eukaryota > Metazoa > Chordata > Mammalia > Rodentia > Ctenodactylidae > Ctenodactylus > Ctenodactylus gundi. The sequence continues at coordinate 64,586 of PVKB01005165.1, read as the reverse complement.
TTAATGCTAATAAGTAAATTGAAAGTTTAAAAATACTGTAATAGTCTAAACTGATAAAGAAAAATGTTCAATAAGAGAATGAAAATATAAATCAGCCCTTGGAAAACATTCATAAAACATTCTTCATTTGAGAGTTTAATTAAAATTGGAAATAAAGGACTAAAGAGTTGTATGAATCATTAGTAGACAGGTAGACTTGTCAGTGTTTCAGATTTCTCCTTTTATGGAGAAAACATGCAGCTCTGCGCTTTGCTGAAGAAGATTTGAAAAATTATGTCCTTTATATATGGAAGGTGTCACTGCAGAGGAGTTGGAGTGGTAGCCAGGAAGGGGACTGCAGACAAAGAAGATTTTCAATTACACCCTTGTTTTATTTTCTATGTTGAAGGTCACTAGAAACGCTACTATGCTGCAGCTCAGAACTTTTTCAATATCTCTTCCCAGAGTACATTTTATAGTGCACTTGTTTTTCTCTCACTAGAACTGAAATCCTTCTGTAGATTAAATTGTCCTCTGCCTGCTGCCTGTCAATCCACTCCTCCATTAATATAGGCGAATTGGCTTGGCGTCCCAGGCTCTTTTGACATGGGATTTTCTTTGTGGTATGCAATCCATTAATTATGTACTATCCAAAAAGAAGATGGAAGCACTATTAATTTAGAAAAATTGTTTCTTATTTTCCATGTCTATTAACTGAAGCAAAAGTTTTCCTCTAAGAGGAAACTATTTTAAAATTACAATTAGAAAACTAACACTTACTGAGAAGGGCACCTTGAAGGCATTAGTGTCAGAGTTTTAAATATTTTGTGTTGTTTAGTTGTCATGTGATTAACAATGTGCCCTATAGTGTGGTGTTTACCGTGATGCAGGAGTGTTAATGAACTTCTCAGGAAATTCACTGGAGTCAGGCTAAGGAATAAGCATCACCGTCCTGTTCGTCTGTTCGTGGCACGTTGTTTGCGTTGGCAGTTAAGACTTCCTCACCGAAACAGGTCATTTCACTTAATGTTACAAAACTAGAACTACTCTAGGAGTTGTTATAACTCAGAAATCTAATGTTAACAAAGACTTAGCAACCATAAATAGCAAGCACGATATATTTTTGAAGTTTTATAGTGATAAAAAAGCAAACTGCCCTAAGAATTCCAGTGGGAACATTGTGTCCATTGAAGAACATAGCCAAAGAGGGTTGTGTGGGAAGAGATTTATTCAACTGAAGTGGACATCTATGAGAACAGCGCTTGGGAGTTGGGAATGGCCTACACAAAGGTTCAAATGCAGAATTTTTCTACCTCTGACAAGCTGGGCTTTTGAGTGAATAGGAATCGTATAAGGACACATATAAAATAGATAATATAGTTGATGTATATAAATAGCAAATTTTCATTTTTTTTACTTTTATGAAAAACTGACAGTTTATTTTGTAAAAGAACAGAAAAATATTTTATAAATACAAAAAATTTAGTAAAAATAGCAGTAATTTCATCCAATAGTATACAAGTAAATAATTGTTTTTCTCATGCCAAATCTGATCAGCATTACAATTATTTGATAATCTGTGTTATCATATCTACTCCAGAAAGCTTTTTTCCTCATTTTATTAGTGTTTATATGAAATATACATACATTGGGTTGGGATATTTTATACACATACCTATTAAGTTAAATTATTCTTTCTCTTCCCCTTCTTGGCCCTTCCACTCCACTTCTCTTTTTTTTTAAGTTCTAGGTGACTAATATCCTACTATTTTATTATTTTGTAATTTGTATATTCCTGAATTCTTAATTCTGCAATACATTAGGGACATGGGGCTTGGGGAAACCAATGACCGTCTATGCATAGCCCCCCTTTTCAGAGATTCAGCCCTTTCTTGGCTGACCATCACCCTTCTTTCTACCCTGCCATTCATGTTGGGGCCTTTGTATGCCATTATTTTTGTGAATTTTATAAGAATGATTCCTGTCTATAGTCACTGAGCATTATTGACTCGAGGTGGCCCCATTTTTGTACAAATGCTTCGTATCTGTCTCTCTTTGTGGGTGCATAGTGTTCCGTCATGTATAGGTCCCACATCTTCTTTAACCATTTCTGTATGGATGGGTGGGTAGGTTATGTCCAGGATTTGGCTGTTATGACTAATGCTGCTATAAACATGGATATGTATTTTTTTTTTGGCATGGTAATTTTATTTCTTTTGGGAACATACCCTGTAGAGTACTAACTGCATCAGATAGAATTTCTTCCCTCAGCTTTCTGAGGAATCTCCAGACTGCTTTTCATAATGATTTTATCAGATTGCATTCTCACCAGCAGTGGAGTTCCTTCTTTTCCCCACACCACCACCAAAAAATAGTTGTTTTTTGAGTTCTTGATGTAAGCAGTTCTCACTGGAGTGAGGTGAAATCTCAATGTTTTTATTTGCATTTCTCGGATGGCCAGTGATGAAGAGTACTTTTTCATGTGCTTGTTGGCTCTTTGTACTTGTTCTTCTGAGAAGCTTCTTTTCATTTCAGCTGCCCACTTCTCTATGGGGTTATTTTTTGGAGTTTTATTTTTGAGTTCTTTGTAGGTACTAGATATTAATCCTTTGCCTGAAAATTACTGGTGAATATCTTCTCCCACTCTATGGATTTTTTCTTCAGCTTGTTGATTGTTTCCTTTGCTGTGGAAAAAAAAAGTCTTTTAATTTAGTGTAGTTCCATTTGTTATTCTCTCTGAGATTTCTTTTGCAGCTTGCAATCTGTTCAGAAAATCCTTTCTTATCCATATGTCTCCTAGGGTTTTACCTAGTTTGTCTTCTAGTAGGTTCAGTATTTCTGTGTTGATATCCAGTTTTTTAATCCATTTTAATTTGATTTGAGTGTGGTGACACATTCAGATCTAATTTCAATCTCCTCCATCTGGATATCTGGTTTTCTTAGCATCATTTCTTGAAGATGTTGTCTTTTCTCCAGTAGACTATTTTGGCCCCTTTTTCAAAAAGCAGGTGACTAAGGGTATTTAAATTTGTTTTAGTATCGTATCCTCAATTTTGTTCCACTGGTCCTCCTGTGCGTTCTTATATAAATACCATGTACGTTTAATCACTGTTGCTTTGTGGAATGAATTTTGAAGTCTGGGATTGTGATTCCTCCATCTTTGCTCTTATTACTTAGAATTGCTTTAGAAATTCTGGACCTTTTCTTTGATTAGCTCAACAAATGCATGAAGAACATTTGACAAAATTCGGCAACCATTTATAATAAGGACTCTGAAGAAAATAAAAATAAACTGACTCTACCTCAACATGGTTCTAACTATTTACAACAAACTCTCAGCCCATGTAATCTTAAATGTAGATAGACTGGAAGCATTCACATTAAGTTCAGGAACAGGACAAAGATGCCCATTGTCAGTCTTACTATTCAACATAGTGCTTGAAATTTTAACAAGAGCCATCAGGCAGGAGCAAGGAATAAAAGGAATATGAATTGAAAGGAAATACGTAAAAATATCCCTGTTTGCTGCTGACATAATATTCAAAATAGAAGACCCAAAATATTTTACTCAGACTCTTAGAACTAATAAATAAATTCAGCAAAATAACCACTTACAAAATCAATACCCACAAATCAATAGCATTCCTACACACCAATAATGAATCCAACAATAAAGAAAACGACTTCCTTTACAACAGCAACAACAAAACAACAACAACAAAATTACTTAGGAATAAACATCACCAAAGAAGTGAATGACCTAGACAAAGAAAACTACAAAGCTTTGAACAGAAGAGGTTGAAGAAGACTTTAGAAAACAGAAAGACACCCCATGTTCTTGGATAGGAAGAACTAATGTCAAAGTAGCCATATTTCCAATGCTACAAATTCAATGTAATACCGATCAAGATACAACAACATTTTTCAAAGAAATAGGAAAAAAAAAAACTCTAAAATTTACGCAGAACCAGAAAGTTTCCCTTTCAAACTTTTTTTTTTTCCCCCACTCCGTGGGGCTGGAGAAATAGCTCAGTGGTTGAATTGCTTTCCTACCAAGGTACCAAGCTCAAGGCCCTAAGTTCAGTTCTCCCGCCCCATCTAAACTGTGATGGTGCATGCCAGTAATCCCAGCAGTTGAGAAGCTCAGACAGGAGGATTGTGGTGGGTTTGAAGCCAGCCTGGGCTATATAATGAGTTGTCGACCAACCTGACCAGCCTGAACTAGAGCGAGATCCTATCTCAAAAATAAACAAATAAACAATAAAGCCAAAAACTTTTTGTGACTTAAAAACATTAGTGGGAAGAGAAGTTGCATGCTTCAGATTAGAATGCCAAATAAACTTTTCTTTTTCGTCAAAATCTCACAGACAATAGGGCTAGGGTTTACTGAGAATGAAGATAAGTAAAGCAACTGAAGATGTATATCAGAGGTCAGATATTGTAGCCTCTAGATGACTTGGAGATCGTGTCAAGCTAAGAATTGATGGGTCTGGCTCTTATTTAAGAAAGTAATTGGGTTGTCATTATGACACCAGCCTTTGAGCACTTACAGATGCTGACTAAACTGTTAAAATAACAGGGTAGGTTGGATTAGGGAGGCATTAGTCAACAATGTGGGAGGTAGTTAGGTTCTATTTGTACTTTACAGTTATGGTCAATAAAGTTTCTCATACAATTGAAGGTGAGGTGGGAAAAGAAGCCTGGGTTAAAAATAATTGCAAGGTTCTTGGAAATATATAACTGTCACGAGAGTGGAAAAGGCCCGTGGGAACCAGTTTGTGGTGCAGGAGGGATAAGAGTTTAATTTTGTAGAGGTAATATTTAAATATTTATTAGCTATGTAAGTACTTATTAGGCACACAGTAGAATATAAACATCTGGAACTCAGATGAGCGGTCCAGGCTGGGTATGTTTATAAGGAGTTCTCCAGTAATAATATTTTCAAAGCTATAAAATTAGTTGAGGTCAGCAGGGGAGTCAGTATGTAGAGGGGAAGATGGCAGGCCTACCCTTTGAGCCTTTCTGATTTAAAGGTGTTAGGAAGAAAAAAAAAGATCCTAAGAGAATGGGAAGAAATAAATTACATAGTAGGAGGATCCCTAAGAAATAATGTCATTATGGAATGCTAGTGAATAATGTTTTAGATTGAGATATGTCAGGTAAGATACAAATTTTTTTTTAAAAAGTATATTTTTTCTGTTGACTTTGACACAAAGAGTGGTGTCCTATTCTGTTGCCGGAGCAGAGTATCTGATATCCATAATTTAAGGGAGGAAAGATACGTTTTAAATCACTGTTTCAGAAGGTCACAGTGCATACATGGGTGCTGGCAATAGTGGAAACATAGGTCAGGAGAAAGGGCAGGAGGAGCTGTTCATATCTTGGTGGACACGAAGCTAAACCAGAAAGGAACAGAGGGCTAGCAAATATGTTTCAAGGTAATTTCCCAATTATCCGGCCCTTCCAAGTTAAGCCTCAGTGTTCAGAACCTTTTGGATTAAGCCCAAGTAGTTCCTCCTACCCCTTCCAGTTCACATGCCTCTAAGGTCCACATGCCCCTAATCCACCACACACCAGCAGCCCATAATCTTCCACATGCCTGTCCTCCACCACACATGTGTAATCCACAACATCACCATAATCTCCTTTTCTTGACCAGGTCCCTTCTCCTAAGAGCACATGGTCCTCTAGATGCTGGACAACATCCAGTGCATGAGACTTTTGAGGCACATTTTAGGTCCAAAGCAGGACAAGCTGTATTTGATTACTGGAGCAAAATCTAGTTGAGGTGTATTTAAAAAAAAGAGGGGTACCAAGCAAGAGCACACAGCCAGGATGTGAGCACTATAGATAGACAATAAATATCTCTTAACATCATAGAAAAAACTATTTTTTGCTTCTTCTCTAGAACTTATCGAAGTTAGTTCAAATATCTCAAATGTATTTTCCCACTGTGTAAAGTTTTCACAGTGAGATATTTTTATGTACCACTCTGCTTACGATGCATGTAAGTAGAATATGATTGCATTACAAACATAAGTAATAAAAATAGTATTTATGGGGAAAATACAAAGGTTTCCTAGTAGAGATCACAGATTTTGTGAAACTGCTTTCCTCTGGCAAGCAAGAGAATTGTTATTACGTTCTCACTATGCTGTTACTAGGAGCTGAGGCATCACTAATACGGTTTTAGTATTAAAATGAAGTACATTATCTTATTCAATGTTTTGCCTTCCAAAATAATTGTTTTATTTTTAACTACATGTGAATTTTTGGCTTTTACTTTGATCCCTTTACTAAAAATGGAATTCATATCCAACATTTCTCCAAACAAAAACTGGCTTTGCAATACAATGTCTAACTTGTAAGCACAGAGCTGTAGGTGTAAATAGGTCATCTTATATAACATTAAGTGATTTTTTAAAGATAGAACCTTGTTTTATATGAGCTGCTTTGTTATAGTTCTCATATAACTTAGCACCAATCACAGTATATCAGAGTACCTTAGTTCTGAGAACACCTTTTTTACATACTAAAGAAGATAGAATGAGAGTTTTCCTGTGTCAACCTGCTGAAGGTTACATTATAACATTAATTGATTTTAAGGTCTATATTATCTCTCACTCCAAGGTATTTATGTTAATACTATTAGCTATGTTGATTTCTACTATCAGGCCCACTTTTGGGTACTCTTGCAGTCTACAAGTTTGAGACACATGGGAAATTCCACTGTGCGGTCTCCCACACACCATGAGACCTGAATCTTAACAAACAGGCTCTTCGTTTCTTACAAGCTGCATGACATTAAATATAAAACTTGCCTTTCTAATTTCTACTTCTGTAAAAAACGTGTTTTCACTTAGGAATGTGGGGCTGAAACATTTCAGTAGGACAAATATGTAGTAGCATATTGAGGTATTAGTTATTATTATCATAAACTCATATGAGGGTAACCACAGTGCCTTAATAAGTTATATTTTAAAGACATAATAAAGACAGATTTTTCTGAAAGACCTAATTTGCTTCAGTGAATCATTTTTTTCATCGAATCATTTTGTTTTCATTATGCCAATAATGTGCACTTTTTTCTGACCTCACAGCTGGCAGGAAAAATTAATAACATATGTTCTGAGCGCACAATGCAAGCTTCTTTGTTGTTAAACAATTATGCCTTTTTTCCATTTTTCATCACATATAAATTGTGTTGTTTTTTGAGAGAAGATAAAGGCATAAAATAAGCTACATAATATTACCAATGAAAAGCTAACATTGATATGGAGAAACCAAGGTATACTTTAAAGTCAATTTTATTGATACATCATATAATATTCTTTTGCTACAAGTTTATTGATTAGTGCAGTTTCAGATTAGTGATTGACATACAGCATTTCGGTGGCACTGGGTACAAATAATCATATGTGATACATATTTAAAGTTTTTCGATGGTGCTAAGTCGTTAATTCTGTCAAATGTCATTGTGATGTGTTCCCTAACTTCTTAACTGAAGAAAATGCTAAATAACAATTAGAAAGAAGGCATACTGTCTCTTAGAGGCCTACAGTCTTATATCTGAGTTAGAAAATTGGGGATATTTGTTTGAACGATTTATTAATTTTTATAGCCAAAAGGTACTGTTTTCTTTTTCCATTTCCCCCCCAAAACAAACACTTTTTCATCTAAAGAGGCACTCGAAGGTTTAAAATAAAGAATACTTTCTCTTTAAGTTGATTTCAAATGGAACTTTTTTAAATAACAGAAATCATAAATATAAAATAATGACAGAGATATGGAATCTGCTATAGTAGATATAAGATATGATCAAAACCATGCTGACTTTAAATGTAAAAGAATTCATTAGAGTGAAAGATACATTCCTAGCAATTCCTTTTAAAAATACTTTCCCCTTTACTTTGAGGATGCTTTTCCCATCCCTCCAGCCACTTCCTGAAGCTGCTCTGGGAGACTTCCTCCATGAGTGCTTTCACTTGTGCTGTTCTGTCTGCCTCTGTGTCCTGAATTCATCTGAACTATTTGCCATTTATGTCATTGGGTTAGATCCCCAAGTCTCATGGTACCGGATGTTGTGGATAAGGTGAAGGAGACCGCACGGCGGTGGCGTCATGAGCTCGCCTCTCTGCTGAATGGTACTCAGCAGCAGCAGTCGCTGGGATGTGTTCAGAGCAAAGTATTTGGAAAGGGATGAAGAGCCACGTGTCTTTGCAATAATTTTCCCATTTTATAGACATTTATATATTTGATAAATAATGGTTACAATAAGCTTGAGAATTTTGTGCAGAAATATATTGTGACATTTATAATAATTTTAATGTAACTTTTCATTATTTATTCTGATAAAAATTTGCATACTGTTGAATTAGTAGAGCAGTGATTTCCACCAAAATATGAAGAGAAGTCAATTGTGATGAAATATTTGCAGAACTTAAACCTTCCATTTGTATGTGAATAAACAGAAAATTTTCTTGTTATGACTTCCTTATTCAAAATTAGAGTATTTGAAAACTACCTAATAAAATGTATTAGAAATGAAATAGTCATTCATTAATTTTCTTTTTAAATTAAGAGGACAGTGGAAAAACAAAAAGCCAAACATATACATGACACAATAATTTTGTTTCATTAATGTTTATTTGAATGTTATATTTACATTAAATAATACTTGAAATTCCACAGCTGGTAAACTACTAGGATAGAATTTATTCTCTGTAGACTGTTTTTAGTGGGCAATGACAGCTTATGTATAATAAACATTTGTTTGTTAATCAGAGTTCCAAGGTCTGGGGCATCCCAAAACATGACCTTGTGAGGCTCGGTGTTTGGTGAAGGACCACTTTGTAATGAACTGGGTCATGCTGTGATGTCATATAGTGGACAGACAGAAGAGCTCTCTGGAGCCCCTTTTTCAAGGATACTACTGTCTGTAAGGTCTCAATTTTCAATGCTGCCACTTTGGGGATTATTGTGTCAGTGGATGAATGTTGTTGGGAACACATAAATGGGCACGTTATAGATATTTGATCAGTAGTGTGGAATGAGAAGACATTTAGAAAACAAAAAATGTTCTCTTTTTACTTGAGTAGTCCATTTCTCTCTTATTTCAATAGTTTATAAGTGATTTATTCAACTGTCTTATTTTGTTAAATTATATTTAAAAGTTATCTCTAGTGTATGAAGTTGAATTTACAATGACCTGTTTTATTTCTTGCAGTTGTGTAATAGATTTTCAGACGGTGAATCAAGAAATCAAGTCTCTTTAGACATTTATTCGTTTATTTTTGTTTTTGTTTTTAGGCCGAACAGGACAATGGCCACCCCCTCCCTGCCTTTGCCAGTCTACACATTGAAATATTAGATGAGAACAATCAGAGCCCATATTTTACAATGCCCAGTTATCAAGGCTACATCCTGGAATCTGCCCCTGTGGGAGCAACCATCTCTGACACACTGAATTTAACCACTCCTCTAAGAATTATTGCTCTGGATAAAGACGTGGAAGATGTAAGTTAAATGTAACATTTTCCCTTTTGTTTCACGATTGCATTTCTTACTAAATAAATGTCAATAGGAACTGTTACAAAGACATATCTGTGCCATCTACAGAACAGAGAATAAACAAGATCAGTATAACACCAGTTTATGATTTCATCTTATATCAAAGATAACTTTAAAAGTATTCTCAAATTCATAATCATTCCTTTTCAGCTTGGAGTTATTCAGTACATTGAAAAAAGTGAAAGCTACACTTGGGGTTTGTAAAGCACCAAGGCAGTCTCGTGTATTAATAGAAATTGAAAAGTTATTATAAAATTCCTGGTAGAGAAAATAATAGTATTACAAAATGAATCTAAAATCACGAAGGTACCCCTAGAGTGTGGTTTGGGGTTTTTCTAGCATGACAGTGCATTATTAAAGAAAACACACATGGGAGAGGCTTGGCACTCATTTCCACTCGAGGCTTCTGCTCCACATGTCATTGTCCTATGGTTTTGTGATACTGACCTACCTCTGTGTATGGAAAATGGTCCAGTATGGGACACCAGAATGCTGTCCCTCATTAGCCAGAGTGATTTTTTCTGAATACTACATAGAAAATCTATGTGAGGCAAACTCGACTCCTACAAGAAATTTATAGGAGATTGGTGGTAGAAGGCTTGGTCTTTGTGTGTTAAAGAAATGTGTTGGAGGCCTTTACGACCAGGTTGCTGGCATCACAGAGAAGGCTGACTTGTAGAGGCGGCAGAGAGAATGAGACTTTATTACTCCTACTAAGAAGGACCTTGAGGTCTCCAGAGGCTAGCTTAATTCCAAAATTTGTTAGCTTCATTCTTTGAACTATCACAATACCCCTAACATACACTACACTACACTACACATACACACACACACATTCAATATATCTGTGTGTGTGTGTGTGTGTGTGTGTTTCCATTTAGTCCTTACTCAGTAATTTCGTGACTTTCCCTCAACAGTGCTGGTAGAACTTTCTTAGATTATGCAAATCTTTTGTAGCTGTATTGCCCAATATGGTAGCCACTGGCCTTTTCTGGATATTAAAAAGTTTGTGATTAGACCAAAAGAATGACTTTTAAGTTTGATTCAGTCCTAATGAATACATAAATATAGTCACATACATGTCATTACAAAACAGCCCTAGAATGTCCCCAAAACTTGCATCCAGATTTATCTTCAGAAATGAAGAGGTCACTTTCACATTTCTTTTCTCTGTTTTTCTTCCCTCCTCCCTTCCTTTTCCTCTCTCTAAGCATCTCTCTTTTCCTATCCGGACCTTAAGCAGAAAATCAGACAACTTTCCTAATAACTTCACGTCTTCCCACCAAGTGTTTGATATTACTTCTCATGTCTCTTTCTGCTTTCTTTTTCCTGCATTTTTCCTTTTTGGTCATTCTCAGCTTTTCTCAGATTCTTATCTCTTAAGAATCGCAAATTTGAACAATGCTGGTTATTGACTTCTCAGTACATGCCAGAAAAGACAGTAACATTTCCTCTTGTCTTAGTTCTCCTAAACCGAACAACAACAGCAACAAAAGAATAGATACAAACATGCACGTTTCATAGGGTGTTTTGAAGTTATTTTGAATACCATACTTCAGCTATAAACCTTGAGCCAATATCAGTAGAAAACAGTCCCTAATATAAAGTCCTTCACGTCACTAATCCAAATAGTCTATTTCCTGTACTCTGACTGTGGTTTGACTCCAAAAATAGCTGATAAATGCTACAGGCGTCTTCTTACAAAAGTTCACATATATGCATAATTGCTTATCCCAGTTTCAAGGGGTTTAATGTTTCTTCTAATTTAATGAATTTTAGTATCCCAGGGCAGTAATCTTCATGTAGTGAATCCTCTTTTGAAAACATGCAGTATCACCTTGCTAAGTTTTACCTATAGGAAGGTAAATTAAACTCTTTGCTTGTACATTTCACAATTTTTGTATTCAATTATATTTTCAATTGAACAATATTCATATTTTAAATCATTTTGAAAGTTTATATATATATATATATATATATATATATATTCTTATTCAGTATTTTATTAATTTATTACAGTCACTTAATATTTGCACACTAACTCCCACAATTAGTTTTATGGGTGCTTATATGCCTACATTTTCTCTTTACTTTAAAATTACAGATGTTTAAATTGTGTTCCAATGAATTTTTAAAAATTAATAGAATTACAAAGCATTTGTTGAAGCTACAGAAAAGATAACGCCTGGGACTAATCCTTTGGGAAATACAATTGGAGTTCTGTTGGTGGGAATATTCAATTTCAAGTAGGCTCTTAGGTACTCGGAGAAGTTTCCAAGGTCAGAGTCTTTATGGCTTTAGGCTTTGGTCTTACCTCTAGGCCTGTCTTCTAGTTGGACTGCAAGATACCTGCCTCACACTGTGAGCCCGGTGTTTACCAGGTGACTTTTCTTGACTAATCTCTTGTATACTACTGATCATTGCTTACCTTGGCCCTGGGTTCTTCACCTGGGAATGACAGGGATAGCCCTGGAGAGGATTTACATATTAATGGGCAATAATCATTGTTTTATCGTATCTATTTCCCAAGAAGGAAAAAGATATACATTTTAAAAGAAGTTGTTTAAATATACTGAAAAGTGCTCTTTATTTATCTATAAGGTTACATTTTTATTATAGTATGTATGATTGTGACTTTTACTATATAGTTTTTGTCTAATTTGCATGTAGGTTCCACCTGGTGGAGTTCCTGTAGGTACTAGGCGTTGATCTTGTGTTTGTTGCTGTGGTTCATTTGCTTGTTCCTTTTCTGTAAAACTTTGTTTCAATTTATATGTATGAAAATTACTTTATAAAGACTTATATCATGTCTTTTATTTTAAGGAACTACAAAATTTTAGATTTTGCAAAATTTCATTGGGAACTTAAAAATGGCTTTCACTAGGTATATTGAACGCTTTTGAACTAGATTTTTCAAGCAAACACTACTACCTAAATTTGACAAATTCGATTACATTTTGGTCATTTTCTTTTAAGCTTTGTGATTTGGCTGTGTAAATAAGTATGCATATGTATATATTGTGCATAATATATACTTATGTATTTTTTGTACATATATATAAACATGCTTATAATTGTGTGTGTGTGTGTGTGTGTGTGTGTGTGTGTGTGTGCATTTGTTAACTTAATCATATATTCTGAAAGGATTTCAAATCCAACAAAATAATTGATGGAAATAGTCCTATATGATGGGATGCTTTTGTTTATTTTTATGTTCCTATATGTATATGTATAGCCATTTTATTAATCTATGCATTAACTTTTATATCCTTTTTGGTTTGTTTTTGAGAATGTGTGTCAAAATTTATTTTACCCCCAAGCAATACAGAAATTAATGAAATAATAATTTTTACCTTTGGTATGTATCAAATATATACTTAAGTATCAAATCAGTATTACTTAATGTCAGTGAAGAAAATAATGTTGATTATTTGTGGATGTATTGGTCTAGAATGCTAATATACATTTTCAACTGTTACGTAAAATATTTGTCCCTACAGGAAAATTAAGCTAGAGCATTATTTGTATAACTACGTCCTAGTTCATGAGCCTTTTGAACATGTAAATCTTACATGATCAAAAGTTTTATATGTGTACACATGTTCACTAAATTTGACGCCATACTTATTAACATAAAATTCAAATGCTTTTATGAAATTCGTACTATATATTATTATTTCAAGGTATAGCTTGACAGAGGACGAATTAAAGTTGTACAGAGGCTGATGTGAGGAGCATATTTGATTGTTTGCTGCCTATTGGCTCTTACCAAGCTTTTGACATACTCGGTGGAGGTACCTTGTAAGCGCATCCATATCTGCAACTCTAAATACTGCCGATCATGCTAGTACATGAAATGTTCACTAAAAATTCTTTTTAAAAAGCATGATAACTTTTTGGAAACATATCACATCTGAAAATAGAAATTATTGAAAATGAAATTATTGTAAATCACATATTAAAACATTAAATTTAGTAATACCTCACTGATCATTTTGAAATTTGTCTTCAATATTTTATAAAAGACATATGAGTATCTATTCAATAATGCCCTCTTTGTGTGCTTATATAGAAATATAAAGTCGCTTTTAAAAAATAAAGAAGCTGGAAGAACAGCATGGCAGTTAAATTGCTTCTCTAGCAAGCAAAAGGCCTTGAGTTTGATCCCCATAACCACTTAAGTCAGATGTGTTGGTACAAGCCTGTACTCCTAGCACTCGGGTAGCTGAGGCAGGGGGATTGCCGTGAGTCAAAGCCAGTCTGGGCTATGTAGTAAATTCAGGAACATCTTGTACTATAAAAAGTGAGATCCTATCTCAAAAATATAAATAAATATATACCCCAAAATTTTATTATGATCAAGTTACTTATGTCATGTGTAGTCCTGGTTTCTGTGTTTGAATTAGATTATCTGCTTCCCCCCCCCCCTTTTATTGATATGTATACGTGCAAAATCTGAGGTTTACATTGGAGTTGAGCATTTTGTGCACATAAGTATTTTGTCAAGGTGACAAGGACTTTCCCACTCTCCTTCTTTCCCTCCCTCTCCCCTCCCTCCCTCCTCCCCCACCCTACCCCTCTGTTTCACTCTGTTTTTCATTTTAAGTTCCGTAAGAGTTGTGATCTGGGACTCTCATATCAGAGAGACCATTCGATGTTTCACCTTCTGCTTCTGACTTACTTCACTAAGCATGATGTTCTCAAGTTTCTTCCATTTTAGATGATCTGCTTTATATACCATGATAATTTGCAATTGTGAGGCTAATTGTGTTAATTTCTAGCTTGGCATTAGAAAAGGTCTCAAAAAATGAGACAGTTGGATTATCAAAACATTTTCATGTTTCTGGTTATTCATTATGAAAGTTTATGGAATATCAATATGCATATCATCTTTGAATCAGAAATATTTGACACTTAAAAACTAGATTTTCTTACATTTGGTGAAATGGTGTGGTACAGTCATAATTGCAGGCACAGATGCATACTGCTTTATAACTCAGCATTTGTTACTTGACAAATGAAAATACTTAAAAACATATTGTGAATTTATGAAAAATATATTGACTAATTTACTAGAAGGCTAAAATCTAGGGGAAAAAATGAAAGAGGATTAAGCGATGAGTTAGAGAATGATGGAAAAATTTTAACAGAAGGAGAGAATTATGCAGATGTTAAGCGCACTCTAGAGCCATCTTATCCACCTGTATTTCTGAACCCTGAAGTTGTAATTAAAGTAACACACTGCACACACTGTTTTTTGGCATACTCAGTGAAGAGGAAATATACAAATATAAATAAATACTTAATGATTTGATAACTGATGTGTATTCATGTGTCCTGATTGATTGAAATGGCTTGCTATCATTTTTGATTATCTCTGTAGTAATAATTGAATTTCATCACTATTCAATCCAGTGTGATAAAACAGTCAGAATCCTCAAGAATGTGATTCAAAATAAATTACTTTTGTAAATAAATAATTCATATTTTAAAAATTAACCAAGTTTATTCATGAAAATAAGCCAATTTTTAGCCATACAAGTCACTGGGCTCATGATACTGAAATAAAAACAAATGTGATGCCTGTTCGAACATATCACAGTCCAAAGACTCTTAACGTTTATTTTCTAATAGATTAATTATTTGATAATAGGAAAATTGAAGTTACTGTTTTATTATTAATTTTAAATTGTCCTGGGAAAAGTGCATCATGCCAGTCATGAGATCACAGTCTTAGAAGCTATTCCAGAATGACACACTGTGAACACATAGTATGTTTTAGGTTTAAATGAGCCCGTTCATCTCAACGTGATTTGAAATACACATTTATTAAAACATTGGAACATACAGATATTAAAGTGAGTTGCTCAAATCACGCCAACTTTTTATTATGATAGTGCACATTACAAGCTTCTTATTTTCTAAAGAAACTTTTAAAATGTAAGCTGTTAACATGTGAGCTCTGGTGACCAGAGGAACAGCGCAGCAGCTAGAGCGCTTGCTTAGCGAGTGCAAGGCCGAGTTCAATTTCCCAGTACCACATAAACTGAGAGCAGTGGCACACACCTGTTACCCAGCACTTGGGAGGCTGAGGCTGGGGGATTCCTGTGAGTTCAAGTACAGCCTGGGCTTCATAGTGATTTCAGGACCAGTCTGAAATGCGGAGCGAGACCTTGTCTCAGAAAAAATAAATAAATAAATAAATAAACGGAGCTCTTTGTTTTACTTTGCTTTATTTTGCTTTTTCACAAACTCATCTGTGTTAACAATCCCTTACTCTCTGCTCTGACCTCAGACTTTCATCCTGGACACATTTTCACATCAAATTTCCCATGGTGCTCTGCGTGATATTTTAATGATGTCTCAGATGATAAGGAGACCTTACCTCACTATATTACTTCTTCATCCTTTTCCATGACATCCGAGAGTCTGTTCTTCCAGCCTCCCGGGCTCACTTCCCTCCTGCCCTCCGCTCCTCCTGCCCGCTTTGTTTGCCAGGTCTCCTGGGCGCGTATCTTCTCTCTTCCTGAATTGCCCACTTCTCAACTGCGCAGGCTTTCCCTTGTCAGGTTCATTTTCTCCTAGTTTAAAATTCTGAAACCTTTTCTTCTATAGATATGTACTATTTTTTCTGAGCAGTTTTAAGAGGAACAGGTGTTAACTTCCTATATATGTATATACATATGCAAGCAAACAATCTGAAGCATGTTAATTAAATTGTATATTATATTTCCTTTGGAGAACATTTACAGTATTAAAATGATGATGCATGGGATTTATACTTAATGAATAATGCATAGTCAATTTTATTTTATATTCTAGCTGAGAATAAGATAGTATATATACATGGGAAGTATATTAATACAAATAAACCATTTGAAAAATCTTATAGCTACAATATTGGGTTGCAATGTCCTTTTCTTGCTTTTATTTCTTATTTCTTGAATCCAGGATAGCTGTGGAAATGTTTACTCATCCATAAAAATATATTCAGTTCGGTTATTTTATGGTCTTTTTTCTATTGTGTTTGCTTCTCTCTGTTTTAGTTTTAATAACACTTACCCCAGTATTCCGTACTTCACAATAAAGATAGTCTCTTTTAGATAGTTTAGGTCATTTATGAATAAATTTCTATTTAAATCTCTTTTACTTTGTGGGAATTCATAATATAGTTCCACAGATAGATTTGCAATACATGTCAAAAATTATTTTAATGTAATAAACTAATAGCTGCTTTGTTTACTTAACATTTTCCCCCCTTTAATTGATATGTTTAAGTGCAAAATTTAAGGTTTACAGCGAAGTTTACCTAACATTTAAAACAATGAGTCTTTTACTTTTTCAAAGACGAAGGACCCAGAGCTGCACCTTTTTCTGAATGACTACACATCAGTTTTCACTGTCACACAGACTGGGATCACTCGCTACCTCACCCTGCTTCAACCAGTGGACAGGGAAGAACAGCAAACCTATACCTTTTCGGTAAAAGATCTTAATGTGTGTGTGTCTGTATGTGCATGTAAAGTTAGAAATGGTGTCTAATGCCTGACTTAAAGAAAGACAAAGTCAATGATTTGAGAGGAAAAGCTTAGTTCTTCAGAAAAGATCGAAGAGAGTATCAGTGAGTAATATATTGTATGCCGGTGCTTTGAGTACAAATTTTCATGGCCGTGTTAGTACTTTTTCTACAGAAGAAAAATACTTTTCTACTCTTCTACATACGTGATGGATATCAGCTAGAACTCAGCAAGCACAGAATTACTTTCTAATCTTGTTTTTATTGTTGCATTTGGAATTTTGTCACAAGGCTAGGCCAGCATTTTTTCAACTGGGATACCTTTTACCTCCAGAGAACATTTGTCAGTATCTGGTGGCAGTTGGTGGTTGTCACAGCTGTGGTGGAATACCCCTGGCCTCTGGGGAGTGGACGTAAGAGAACTACTAAACATCTCATAATACTCGAAAGATTCTCCTATAACAAAGGGTTTTCTGTTATGCCAACCAAAAGGCCTGTAGTATTGAGGTTGAAGATTTCCAGAAAAAAAAAATAGTGGAGATTATAAATATATATATTATATTATATATATAAAGGAATAAAAGGATGTTTCAAATATATCCAAATTCTTGAAAAAAGGTAAATGTAATGATTATGATATTTGCATATCATGATATTTTTTACATATTATGATATTTACATGGAAATTCTTTCTGGAGAGTCTTAAAAGAACGGCTATCAGATAACTTTAAAAATTCAGGTCCTCAATTAATAAGTCATCCAGACAGGGGTGGTTTTTTAATACATGTACCATTGCCTTCATTTGTCAGATCATTTTAAATTTTAATAATGTAATTAAGATAACTCTAGAAGCAAATGCCCATTAGTCCTTGTATAATGCCATCTGTGACTTTCTAGGACCTAGTTAACAGGTTTAGGCCACCAAAGTTTTTCAGTGATTAGATAATCATGTTTTCTATAAAAGTAACTGTTGGGCACAAAATGTGTAAAGGTAAAGTATATTCTCCAGTGAGTATTTTAAAGATGAAATTGTAGTTAACTCCCAAGTGTCAGCACTACTGTCGTCTCATGTTATTTTGTTCATATTTCTCTATTTAAAACATACTTGAAGTACATTTCAACTTGGAATCAAATGTCTTAAAAATAAACTGGACTCTTCAATAATGGCTTCTTAGCATATTGAAATGCTCTGCACTACTGGGAGTATTACATTTTTATTAATTTTTATGGACCAACCAGCACCAATTGGAAACTGCCAAGCACATACGAAAACTATTGACTTGTGAGAGTGCATCCTATATTGCTTATGTTTGTATGACTTCTCTACTAATGTATTTTTCTTCTCCCATAGATAACAGCATTTGATGGTGTACAAGAAAGTCAGCCAGTTGTAGTTAATATTAGAGTGATGGATGCAAATGATAACACACCCACCTTCCCGGAAATATCCTACGACGTTTACGTATATACAGACATGAGGCCTGGGGACAGTGTCATACAGGTAACTCCCAGAGGACACGAGGTTCTACGCAGACCACTTCTATGAGCATCATACAATGCATTCCTTCAAAAAATGTTTATAGCATCACAGTTCATTATAGCCACATCCTGGAAACAACATACCTAGCCATCCATGTAGGAATGTTTAAAGAATATGGGGTACATATACACAATGAAATACTGTGCAACATAGAGACAGATATGAAGCATATGAGTGAAAATGGGGCCACCTAGAGTCAACAACGCTCCAGGAAATGGACCAAGCACAAAAGTCTGACTATAGCGGGGTGTCCCTCTAATGAAATACACAAAAATTATAACATTAAAATGCACCAACATGAATGGTAGGGTAGAAAGAGAGGCAGTGGTCAAATAGGAAAGGCGTGAACCTCTGAAAAAGGGGTGGACATAGATGCTCACTAATTCCTCAAAATCCATGGTTCTAACATGTAGAATTTGGAATTTATGTATCTACAAAAAAGAAATGTTGAATTTTGGAACTGGAGGAACGGCTCAGCAGCTAAAGTGCTTGCATAACGCACCCTGAGTCAAGCACTAAGTACCCGAATTCAATTCCCCAGCACCACATATGCTGAACATGGTGGCGCACGTCTGTAATCCCAGCACTAGGGAGAATGAGGCAGGAGAATTGCCATGAGTCCAGGGCTAACCTGGACTGTACCTATCGAGTTCAGGACTAATCTGGGCTACACAGCAAGACCAAGTATCAAAATAAGAGTTAAATTTTACATCACGTGAATTTTTTACCACAATCAAATTATAAAAAATAATTATACATATAAAATAATTCCTGAAATAAAAATGACTTCTTAGGTATATTGTATAGCATAATTTAGCTTAAATAGTTTAACTCAGTGTCTCCTTTTAAGCTAACAGATGGACTCTAGAGAAAATTTAAATAGTTACTAGGTGTAAAGAGCAATTTGATCTAGCTATACTTGATTTAAAAGAGTATACACATGTATGTTTAGTTAAGTACTAAAGTGAACATGTGGTTTAAGTCTTCAAATTAATTTGCACTATTGAAAAAATAGGTTCAATGTCCATGAATTAGAAATTCAAGTTGGTAGATGATCTTAGTATATGTTGGTTATCTAGACAAAATGCAATTTTCATAGAGAAAGAAACTATATAGTGAGTAGTACCATTTTGAACACAAAACTCAAGTGAAATAATCATCCTTGCTTTATCTTACATTTACGAGTAGTTGTACTTACAACACTTTAGTAAGTTTTAATTCATTTCAAAAATTTTTTGTTATGACACTTCTTATATAAAGCAAAAGATATGAAATATTTTAGTGTGAAGATTTTGAGGAATCTAAAATTTTGTTAACTTCTGTAATTTCCATACTAGAAACATTATTGTTGAAGGTGTCTCTTAGAAATACCAATTAGCAAGATCCACTTTTATTTTTGGGGTATGAATCTCAATGAGCCTTTGAAAAAATAAATTCAATGGGTTTGAGGTACCCAGTCCTATGGAGACCACTTGTCTAGATTTTCTTGCTACCCAACAAGGCTAAGATATTATACATTTATTAGAGTATTTGACAACAAAGTATTGTAAGTAACGGCTATATACTGAATAACAGGAAATAGTATGAAGTGATGGTACATATTGTATTATTAGGTAAATACGTCACAATATTCAGAAGGCAGATCAAATGCCTCAACAGTATATGTCAATCTTTCTGCTATGGTCTTTGTTTTTGTCCCGTGGCCCTTTGCTCCTGAACTTAACCTCCAGCCTATGAAGCTACCCGCAGTTAGCTGACCGTGCTTCACATTTTCTCACTTTCTCAGATTTTGTTTCTCCTCCTTCATCTGTTCCCTTCATATTTACAATTCAAATATTTTACTATTTTATTCTTCTATACATACTTTCTCTTCTCAGGAAACAGCCATTGATAGGTTTTCGTAGGAAGTTGCGAGTAATTCTGTCTGATTTGTTTCTGCATCTGCACTTCAGAGGGAACACCAGAGTTTGTAGCTAAGGTACAATAAGATGAGAAAACGTTTCTAACCACTTGCTATCATTACACATATTCACATGTGCACACACACACACACACATTCACGTGTGCACATACACACAATGCATTCTTTCACCATTCTTCCATCAAAATCAGAACTCTTATGGCTATCAAAAATGAGCTCATTTCCCTTTTTTCCTATCCCCAATCCTAAAACCCCAAATGATTAACACTTCTGTCTCACTTGCTGTAATAAGGCCAGCACATGCCAGACATAACATCCACCCAGTAAGTATTCATTTAGGGAATGGATTATTAACCATTTGTACTATTTAATATCCAAGAAAATAGTTCAGTGCTCTGACTATTTAATTAGTGGATAAACGTGATCTTTCTTGAATTATGGAGAAGGAGATGGCATGACAATCGGGATGCTGACAGATGACCTGAGTATTTACCTCATGTATATGATAATGGGATGAAAAGGTTTCAGCCTGTTATCAGAAATAGTACTCATATATTGGTTTAGTATTTGTTATATTGAAAAAAATATTAACTTGATTTGCGGGCAGAGCTGTAATTAATGTGTATATCCTTCCATAACCCCGATATCATACTACTTCACATATACCAGATGACTTGTGTAGTAGGTGCTGAGTAGATACTTGTTTGAGGGTGAAAGAAGACTGACCTGCAACTAGAAATGATAATAAAGATATGGAGGAGTTGGAATTTGTAATGTACACTGGTCTTTATTTTCATCCTTTGAGGGACCAAGAGAGATGCTTTTTGCCTAAATGATACCGTCTCTCCTAAGTGGCAAATTTATAGCTTATACAGATAAAGGAATGACAATTATTTTCATGTTCATATTTCATTAGACTTGATTCTCATCACTGTGATGATATAATTGGAAATCAAAGTAAATTTATCCAGAAAAACAGCCAGCAGGGAACAGGAAAATGTAACTAAGAAAATGATGGTAATTACGTGGTAGAACTGTAGCTCAGAAATGTTTGCCTTCAGGGATCAAAAGCTTATTTCTAGTATTTGAAGGTTACAGAAGTTAATTTCCCCTATGTATTCCTTCATAATACTGTACTTCCTTTGCATTTAAAGATTTATATTTCATATATTTCCCTGAACTGTATAGATTATGAAGATAAATTGTTGCTTGTGTCAGTATGCCTCCATCTTTTTAATTATTGAAAAGCCAAGAAATTAAGCATTATAATTAGTATATCTATTGTTACTCTGTGTATGTGGTAGAAAACTTGTATGGCTATAAGTTTTTCTATAAGAGCATTAGATTAGATGAATGAGATTTTCTTATGAGAGAAAAGTTTAGGTTAAAGTGAAACACTTTGCAGCTGTGATCCTCACATATCTCTACATGTAACTATCTAGTCTGAATTTCCATTTAACTCGGGCCACAAAAGTGATATAAAGACATATATCTCACCAGTCCGTCTCTGTTAAACTCAAGAGCATCTCTCCTTTTCACTTAGGAAAAATTCTCACCTGAACTCACTTGAAACGTTCCCAGATCCCTATCTTGTCTGCCCTTGGGCTGAGGAATGTCCTTACAGAGGGTCCCCTCTCCTTTGTTAATGTTAGCACTCTGTCAACATCTACTTGAAGATCTCCTATCTCCCATCCGTCCTCAAGTTCTCTGTCATCGCCTTGTGGATGTACACTTATGCCTGTCTAGCTGAAGTGCCCTGTGGTAAGCTCTGTTTCCATCATCAGGCTGAGGTTATAGTTAACTAATAGACATGCCAATGTAGATTCTGATAAGCTCTTAAAACTGGACATAACCCAAGATTCAGTAACTAAATCACGATTTTTCCCTTATCCAATCACGCAGGTGGATCCAAACATACACATTCTGTTTTCTTGGAGACTTCTCTGTTGAGAAACATCCCTTTGGTCTTTAGGAGTCGGGGTTGTGTTTGTGTCCTTCATTTGCATACATCATATTATTGCTCAGATTATGCAGTTTCTGTTTTTCCCTTAGACAGTGTGATTTGGTTCAATGCGGTTCTCATATTGTTCATCAGGTCATTTAGACTTTTCATCCCTCTGATTCGTGTGTCCTAAGTCCTCCAACCCGCCATAGAATTCCTGTGTCAAAATATCTCTAAGCAATTTTTGGTGCATCGCAAGGTTAAATGGAAAGTGCAAAGTTTTCCCAAATATTTTCTGCCTTCACTCCTGCAGTGCTTCGCTGATGGGTTTTAATCATCCGAACTCTGCAGTGTATATTATAATTTCATATATGCTTTATATGTTTGTACAAATATATAATGAAACATGCTATCATTATAATATTAGGTAGAATCATATATTGGCCCTAAAACTTCACTGCGCTTTCCCTAATCAATCATCTTCATTTGCTATTTCCTGATAACCACTGTCCTTAATTACTGTCTTACAGTTTTCCTTTTTCTAGAACAATACCTAATTTGAAATATATGTATGTAGCCTTTTCAGATTGACTACTGTTACTTGTTAATACGCATTTAAGTTTCCTCTATGTCTTTCAAGGCTCGATAGAGTATTTATTCTTTGGTGTCCGACAGGTTAGTTTAGGTACATCAGTTTCTTCATTCTCTTATTGAGGAAGAGCTTTATCACGGCTAAGTGTGGGAAAGTTTTAACCAAGCTGCCATAGATTGCTGTATGCAGGCATTTGTGGGAACGTAAGTTGGCAACTCCTTTTGGCGGTAACCAAGGAATGGAATTTTTGAATCACATGATAAAAATCTGGTTAATTTTTAAAGAAGCTGCCAAATTGTCTTCAGAAGAACTTGCGTCACAATTTGGCTCCTAATTTTTGTATTAGCACCATCTTTTCCTTTTCCAATTGCATGCTTGCTATACGTTACATTGCTGCAGTAGACTCTGATTGACAATGAGATTCAATTTAAGCTGCCCTACATAATTATTTTGAAAATGAATCAGAACAGATCTTTATCCTCCTGGAAATCCTGCCAACATAGGGTCTTACCGCTATGCATGGAGCGTGAACATCCACAGAATACTTTCAAATATGTGTGTCTCATCTTCTGATATCCCTCCATGTTATCAACCTTAAGGACAATTGGGGGTGGGTGGCTTATGTTGTTTTTTTTTTAGAATGGAATATATTTCTCATTATATATGGATTGAGATCTTTCTTAGCTTTCAAGATTTTATCCCAGTTGTATGTATGTATTAATCATGTATGTATGTATTTATTTATTCTTTTACATATGGTTCAGATTTTACCTATTTAGTAAGACTTTATAAATTTCCTGACTAGTAAATATTAATTATGCTTTCCAACTTCCTTCTAGATATCTCCTTCCCGTCTCTATCTTCCATACATTTTCTTGAATATCCATCTACCTTAACGACTGGCACACTCTGTAGGACAGGGACCTGGTGAACTCTAATCTCCGTTACTCTGCATAATGAATTGCATACCATAAGAATTTGCTAGTGTTAACTGGATATTTATTCCCTGAATTAATTGCTTGATTCAATTAGTTGGGAAGAGCTTGGCTCTGGAAATGTATTCCTGTAACTCAGGAATTCTTGCCATCATAAAGTGGCATCTCATGTAACCTCATCTCAGAATGATTTCCAACTTACCAACTTTCAGGTAAGCTACCTTTCACTGTTCTCAGAAGCAGAAGGTGAAACATCGAATGGTCTCTCTGATATGAGAGTCCCAGATCACAACACCTATGAAACTTAAGACAAAGACAAAGTGAAAGAGTGGAGTAGGGTGGGGGAGGAGAGAGGGAGGAGTGGGGATGGGGAGGGACAAAAGGAGAGTGGGAAAGCCCTTGTCACCTTGACAAGATACGTGTGTACACAAAATGCTCAACTCCATTGTAAACCGTGAATTTTGCACGTACACGTAGCAATAAAATGTGGGAAAAAAATGTAAAAGCCAGATCCCTAGCTTCCAATCAACCCAGAGAGCTAAAAATCCCATTAAATAACGTCTCAGGCCTAGATCAGGGATTTCCCTGCTTCCTGGTGACCTGCCTACCAGAAGCTTCCACCAATGCTTTCAAATTGTGCTTTGATTTACGATTTCCTTCTGTTTTAAAACTGTAAATACTGCATGTAACTGCTGAGCTTTGCAATGTGTTTTCTGGAAAATTCTGAAGGCCTGCTCCCAGGCCTTGGCCACTCATATTGTGCTTCTGAAGAAACCATCTTTTAAATTCCTTGAGATTAAAGTAATATTTTTTGGATCGACAAAAACTGCCTGAATTTTAAAACAGCCCAGCTACATTTCCATTAATTATTGCTTATTATAGATTGACTAGAAGCTAAAAATGACTTCAAATGATTTCTTTTTAATGACTTGATTTTATAAAGAAAAATTTAAATAATAAAATTATCAGGCTCAACCAAGTATTATGAATATCACATTACCATATATACATATATATTGTATAACATATTACTTTTTATTATTACACCAATCTCATCAAATGCATAATTTCTTATTGTTATTATTGCTTGAAATTTTAGCTGTAAATCTCTCCGTGTAGCATTTACATTATTTAGTATACTATACATGGAACAAAAACTGTATAAATGTATATATTAAGAATACATTTTTAAAACTCCAAAAAATGTAAAAATTATAACATACCTATGTAGCATTTAGTGCATGTTGGAAATTCATTATAAATGATGATTTCTATTTTGTGGGTGTGCATGTGTGAATGATGATACTGAACATTGAGTCATATGTAAAGTTGTAGTGAAGTTTCACCTGATGAGAAAGTGTCTAATAAACAAAAATACAGATATATTTTAAATTTGCATATAATATGACTTTATATTTAAAACAATTCAGTTTTTGTAAGGCTGCAGCTTCATATTTAGCTCCATTTAATTAAATCAAAATACACAAAATATAACTGTGATTCTTAACTTGTAAGTTACTCTTGGTGCAGACTTTAATTGAATTTAGATTTTTATTATATCTGTATTTGTTTCAGTTGGCTAATGCACTCGCTCTCTAAAGAAAAGATACCTTTTTGTTGCACAAGACAGAAAAAGAGCTATTCTTAACACATTTTCATTTAGTCTCAAACTGTTATGAAAACCTGCCATTCGTTCTTCATGTATTTATTGAATATATTTACTCGTTTGTTTTCCTGCTGTCACTGTTTCTCATAGCCAGTGCTGGCTTCATCTAGGCCAGGGCAATGCCCTTCGTAGCACCGGCATAACCATGCTTTCGTTTCTGCATTTAGCACCAACGGAGCTCCGTTAAATTTAAAATCCCGTAAAGTAACCCCCATGCCCTATCCCGTCAGTGGTTTTCCACAGGGGCAGGCATGAAGCCCACAGACTGCGTGCCGCGGGACCACCTCCCACATTCACATCCAGTTTTAGTACCTACTATTCACCTTTCCCGTTTGTTCTGATGCTCTTACTTGACGACAAAATTCCTGTCTATACAGATTTCATTCCTGCTTTTCTTTTAGGTCAGAAATGCCTTCTGTGACTCCCGTTTCTAAATTAAGCTTGCCTAATTAGCCGGGAGTACCCTATTTTTTTCTTAGTAGCACAATTTAAATTTCTGACTTTACTCTCTGATTGTTAGTATGTATTTGCAATTTGCAATAGTTGAATTAATGCGCATACTTACCAGTTTCACATCTACCTCTCTCCCCTCTTTCTGCCTCCCACCCTTCCCCTCATAGCCTGTCACTTTCTATCAATCCATCTCTCTTCTTGTTTCCTTACTCCTCTCTTGTTAGGCTCTATTAGAATGTAAATTTGAGAAGAAGAACATATTTTTTATTCTTGTTTATATCACCATTGTAATCTAATATCTTGCATGATACCTGTCAGACAGGCCTTTAATAAACACTTCTTTAGTGGAAGAATGGACAAAGAATATGGGGGTTCAGAAGGAACTAGTGTGAGAAATGTCTGTTGGAAAGGTAAAATCTTACGTGTATTTCAGACGAACGCATGTAGTACTGTTTCCAGACTTCAGATACTTTTGGCTCTTAGCAATCAGTAAGTATCCTGCCGGGATGGCCCAGAAGACACTTCCTATGAAGGCTGTGGAGAGGGTAGAGGTCAATTACATATGCACTTAGAGAGGCAAAGTTGAAATTAACACATCCATTTAAAAATCATTATGTGTGGTGTCTAAAATACTAGGCGCTATGCCAAATCATAGACATTAACTCAGACACCAGAACTGAATTCCTGCTCTTAATTACTAAAGAGAAAAGGCATATATTAATTTTACCACCATGACAAACAAGGCTCATTTTGTGAAAACACTAGGAAATTGTCAACATTTCAACACTTTTTCCATTGTAATAGCCATCTTTATCTGTAAAATTTCAGATATAAAGTGTATTCTTTCAGCCGTTACAGGTTTTTCTTTTTTACAAAAGCAAAAATGCACATATAAACCTTCCTCACTGTCCTTCCCGGAGAGGGGTTTTCAGACCACCCACCCCTGTCCCCCATGAAGCTGCAGCTTCATTCCAGGATGCCTGCCTTTCCCCACATGCTCTGGTGCCTTCCTACCAGGGCAGAGATCCGAACTCCTAGACTTAAGCACACAGAGGGGGAAGAGGGGATTCAGAGTGTGGTGTGATGTCAGCAATACATAGGACAGGGCCTCGTGGTAGGTTTAGCAGTTCAATATGACGGTTCAAAACTTTAATAGTTCAATTGAGTTTCCCATTTGGTAAATAGCAATAAAATCAATATAGCAATTGTAAACACCTGCTTGAATTTGTATTATTAAAAGAAAGATTATGTGCCCATTTATGATTATTTCCATACTAGATCCTCTTCTGTGATGTACTTAAAAATACTGTGTTCAGGGACTATATTTATAAATGTAATTAAGTTATTCAGTTTTATATTCTTCTAAGCATAGCATTAAGTTGCCATACTAAAAGCTGTTTGTTCTAAATTTCAACAATAAATACCTATGTACTTGATTTTTTAAGTGAAGCTTTTATTTGTATGATATGTTTTTTTCAGTCCTACAGATTGCACATTTGAATTTTGACATTTTGCTTCATTTTTACAATTCAAGATAGTACTCATTTATTATATAATGCACTTAAAATTTGATACGCCTTAGAAGGAACAAAAATGTACAATTTATTTTTTTCCTTTGTTTATGTCCTATATTAAGATAAACAAAACATCCCTCAGAGTATTTTATTTTTTCCCACCTGTTTTTCAGGGTTTTTTATTTTCAAAGCTATCTTTTTTCCTCAACTTTCTATTGTGCTAAATTCTGTTGCAATTTCAAAGTATAGTCACAGAGTTAAAAGACAAATAGTTAGATATAGAAATATTTTGAATAAATGAAACATTAGAAAGAAAGTAACATTTTGATAAGACATTTGGAATTTTTTTGAAAGTCTGGTACCGTGGCTCACTAATTTTTCAAAGAAAACAAAACCACTATGGTGAGTAAGTATCTCTCTCTCTCTCTCTCTCTCTCTCTCTCTCTCTCTCTCTCTGTCTCTCTCTCTCCGTGCCCCTCTCTCTTATAAATACTGACCGGATAATTGTTTTTTGTTTGTTTGTTTGTTTTATTTTTTGAGATAAGTCTTGCTTCAGTCCAGTCTGGGTCTGTACTCACTATGCAGCCCAGGATAGCTTCACTGCCTATTAGAACTTCATGAACCTGTATAAACAGGGGCAGGAATCATGGTATTATTGGCATGGAATGACAGGGCCAAACTTCTGGTATTTCCATAGGGACTTCAGGACACCAAATTAGCTGCCTCTGGACAAAGCAAAGCTGGAGCTACATGGTAAAAGATTGGTTTTCTTTTGCTAAGCCAAATAGAGGATATTTGATTCTTTTACTCTTTATCATTACAGGCTTTTCTGTAACTTTGTTGTGTCTTTTTAATCTTGCATAGCAATATGTCTATTAAAATTTATTTTTTCTTCACTTTTTCAATAGCACTTCTTATTTGATGGAAGTTATTCTATTTTTTTTCATTCTGCATTTTTCAGAATCATGAATTTGGCACAATTTGAAGATGGATATTAAATTATTTTTGAAGGATTATTCTGCATGCCAAAGTAACCTAGATGTGACATTGCAGAAAGAAAATGAAATTTCTTGAAGCCATATTTAAGAGTATGCTCTAACATTAATGGGCTCTTGCTTACGCGGTGGGAACTGACAGAAGCCAATTGTCAGGAAATTCTTACCTGACTTAAGAATTAGAGCGCACAAGAAAATGTGCATGTTGCATCATGCATGAGAGGATCTGAGGGCATTAGAGCATTTATGGTTGCTTATGGTTCATTATCTTGGAGTCTGAATAATGAGTATCCAAGAAAAAAGTTGCCAGAAAAAGGAACCAATACACAATACACTTAAAGAAATGTTTACAGTCTTCCCCCTGTTGTCTCATTTCTTGGCTTTTTAGCAGAAAGTGACACAGTTAGATCAGAGGTCCATCCGCAGGGTCAGTCTTTCCTATGTGCCCTAAGACATGGATGGCATTATTACTACAGATGTCTGCAACTCCTATTGAGTTACACACCTGAAACATAAATTTTTAACCACCTAAGCTGCTGAGGTGTCTATGAGCTTGGATATTACCCTGGGATAAATAAAACAGAAGAAAGTTAACAAGGTAACTAGTAACTAGTGTATTATTAATTTTTTTTAACTTTTGAAGAATCACTGATTCAAGTCAGGTTTCGTGACACCAGTTCTGCTATCACAGTACTTTGGAAGGCTGAGGGAGAAAGGTTACAGATTAGATCTCAGTGACTTAGGAGATCTTGTCTCAAAAACTAAATATTAAAAATGACCTTGGAATGTAGCTCAGTGCAAAGGTCCTGAGTGTCGTGCTAAACATAGACAGAATACTTCTTGAAAGGATAAATGTTCAGTGTCCAATTTGGTTAAATAGCCAGAGGAGTCTTAGGTTGAAAGTTACTGTCATCCTTAAGGCTGTTGTAGGATTCAGCCAGCTGTAACCAAGTGTACAAAAACATGCAGAAATATAAGTTTCTAGCAATAGCATACCTAAAGTCTTATGATAGATAGAACTTAGTTTTGTATCTTATAACACATTTTAATTCATGATATATTAACCCTCTTGTAACTATTCCTGAGGTATTTTCTTAAAATTTTTGTTAAACATTTTTTAGTAGAATATATAGTATATAAAAACAGACTTAAGAAAACACTGGCACTCACTGGATGTTATTTTATTCTGTAAGAAGAATTGCCTCGATGAAGTAGATTAATAACCAGCATTTTTTATGCTCTGTGTTTTTTTGAATATTTGAAAGATTATTTCCCTTATGCTCTATTATTTATACTTCTTACAAATGTTGATAAAAACACCCAACTGTGTGTTAGGTTTTCCAGATGTAAATTAAATTCTTCCTCTGCTGAATATTTCTCCATGGATATTACCTAGCTTATGAGTTTTATGTTGCCATCCCAAATATTCTATCATAGAAATCAATATCTACTCAGTTCCATTTTATATAATTTTATAAATAAAGTATTTTGTTATAATACAGTGGTGAAGCAGAGCTTTTAAATGTATGGCACAAACACCTCAATTATTATTTCCATGTTAGTTGCTCAATGTTTCCAAAAACTGATTTTTCACACATATCATATATATTTTCCACCTCTGGAATATTCATTGCAGGCTATTTCTCAGACAATTTTGGATTTTTATCTGGCCTGTTGACATAGCCTACATTGGCCCCGAGGTGTAGATTTTTACTGCCAAGAGATTTGAGTATGATTACAGTATACCAGCTGTCTCTTATGAGGGCACTCATTGTAGATCTTTATTCTGTCTAAACCTCATCAGACGCAAAGAGTATAGAACTATTTTTGATTTCATAGAACTATGCCTGAGAGAAAACACTGGTAATGTCCCATTTATAAGTGGCATCTTGTTATAATTTAGACTGGTCACAAATACACCTAGTTGGGTCTCCCAGTAGAGCCAGCTGCATTCTTTTATCAGCTTCTATTATAATTGGTGTGTCAGTAAGGTATTTCTGAATAATGTTAGATTGCAGAAAAAGAACATTCTGTAATTTTCTCTTTTGGATCAACAAATTTACCTAGAATTCATTTTTACTTGATCCAACAAACCTCAATTCTCATGTTTTCAAATCCTTTCTAGTTTTCAGTTCCAATGTTGATTAAATGGAAGCTAGTATTGTTCTCACCAAATACATATGGAATGAATATAATTAAATTATACTGTGTAAACACAAAAATGTCAGAAAAGTGTTCATTGAACATATTCAACTTCTAGGTTAAGTTGAACATAAATGTCCTAAAAGCATCCGCTATGTGCCTCGTATGTATTTCCAGAAGGAAGTCCTCAGTGATGAGAAATCACCATGTTCTTCAGTGTTAACCTCCTTGAGCATGATTTTGACTACATACACACTCTCAGCCACATCGAATACACTGAAAGAGAAAAAAGACACCCAGCATTGTGGAAGATCAGTGCTAATTCCTTAGGTGACTTCCTTGGAATCACATGTATATATGTGTAAGCTAAGGCTGATAGCCAGAGAATATTAGCTTAGATCAAAAACAAAATTTATTTACAGCTTTAAATATAATTTAAACATAATAAAAAAGGAACCAAGTGATGATAGATGGTAATCTAGCATCCTGGCGTGTCATCAAGAGGTGTACGAACACCAAACAGTCCCAGTCAAGCTCTTGGGTCTTTCCTCCCCTTTGATTTGTGAAGGAGCCAGATGTAGGCGTTTTTCCAGCATCGACTGTTGAAACCATGTCTGAAAGAAGTAGCTAAGAGGATAATACTTTTGCTCAAGGATGTTTTCTCAGAAGAAAAGAAATGAAGACATTTTTTCTTGGAATCTTTGCTTATGTATTTTATTTCTGTGCATTTCGTTATGCATTTTTCGGCCTATTTCATGTTGAACAGTTTCACCTTTAATCACAAGGCACCAGATTTGATCCTCCAGCACAATATAGTTGGGCAGAGTGGTATGTCCCTGTGATCTCAGACTTGGGAGGCTGAAGCAGAGGATTGCTCTGAGTTTGAAGGCAGTGTAGGCTATGAAGGGAGGCAGACACTGCCTCAAAAATCAATTTTGTTCCCTTTTCACCTGTGTGGCTCGGAATTCTTACTTGTGAAAGCTTTCCACTGGACCTATTACTCAAGAAAATGTTCTAAGTTTAAATTTCTGCAAGTCATGCCATGAAGCTGATAATTCCTTGAGAGGCAGAAAAATATAAACTTTGAGAAAGAAAGAAAAACAAGTAGCCATTCACCTAAAACATGGAAAGTGCTTATGATTTGGAGAAGGAGAGATAAAAATAATAAAATCATTAAATAATATCAATAACATAATTATTATCTTATTCATACCATAGAAATGCAGAATGGATAAAAATGGTTAAAACAATACTTGGGTAAAAATTTTATTGTAGCATCTGAGACCTTTGTTGAGATATAATTTACACATCCCAATGTCCATGCATATTTCTTTGATTCTTAGTAAAATTAGGAAATTTTACAACTATTAAGACTGTACAAGTCGCTTCTTTCCCATCACTGCAAAATGTTTCTCAGTGTTATGGTAAATATTCCCATTCCCAGCCCCAAAAAGGCAATTGCTGATTAAAAGTTTGCCTTGTCTATACACTTAAAATAATGGAGTTATGCTGTATCGGTTAGGTTTTTATGACTGTGACAAAATAACTGAGAGAATCAAGTTAAAGGCAAGAAACGCTTATTTTTGCCCATTTTGTCTGTAAATTTCAGTCCAAGTCCCTTTGCCTTATTGTCATTGTGCAAGTGGTGATTCAGTGCATCTTAGAGGCGAGCACATGGCAGAAAAGGCCGCTCACATCAGAGCAACTGGGAAACAAAGTGACAAAGAGCAAGGTGTTGGGCCCCCATACCTCCTCATATAGAGCAATGACCTACATTCCTCCATTAGCACCCCATGTCCCTTTATAAAAGTCCTGTTTTCTTATAGCATTCATCGGCGGGTCACCTGTCTTTAGCATATGGTACTGTGAGGGTCAGTGAAGATGCAGACCAGACCATAACATATATTTTTAAAATTTTTGACTTTTTTTTTTTACATAGCATAATGTTTATGTGGCTTAAGTTTCTTTGAATTAATGATTAGTGTAAAGATGTCTTGTTTTGTTTACCTGTTCATCAGTTGATAGACATTTAAGATGTTACCAATTTTGGAGGGAATAAATACATGCATTTACATAGTATATACAATTATTTTTGTTAATCCCATTGTAACAGGTGTTTTGTAGTATCTCATAATTTTAACTTGCATAATTATAATGACTAATAATTATGAGATAATTTCATGTGCTTGTGTTTATTAGCCATTAGTCTTTGGTTAGATGTTTATTCAGATCATCTGGAATTTTAAAATATGTTTGGTTTCTTACTATATTTGTAAGTAGTCTCCGAAATTATGGCTAGAAAAATTTGTCAAATACGTGATTTGCAACTATGTTCTTATGTACTGAGTTTTATTTTCCATGTTCCTGGTGCTTTGGGAGGATCAAAGCTTTAAATTTTGAAGAAGTTTCGTTAGCATTTTCCTCATGTATCATATTTTAGTGTCATTTCTAAGAACCTTTGCTAAATAAATTTGCAAAGATTTTTCTCCTACATTATATTCTACTATTTCTAGAGTTTTAGGTTTGACCTTTAATTCTCTAATAAATTTTTGAGTTAATATGTATATGCTGTAGGGCAAAGGGCTCAGCTCATTTTTATTTTTAATTATTTTATGTCTACGTACTATATTGAATCAGAAAAATTGATCATAAAATGCTTTTGTTTCATGGAATTTTCTTTGCAATTTGATGAAAAATTGCTTATGAATATAACTGGTTATGTCTAGACTTTCATTCTTTTCAGGTGTATGTCTTATGCCATAATCACGTTGTTTGAATTACTATAAACATACAGTATATTTTGAAATCAAATAATTTTAGTTTTTGTCCTCTGTCATTGTTTCTTAGCACCAAATATCTTTGCACAAACCTTTTAGTTTGCATATGCACTGTTGTAAATCGTTGGGTACAAGACTTGCAGTAATTCGTTGTCACAAACATAGCTAGGTGTTTTATACTTTTTGTAAGTATTCTTTAAATAATTTTATTGTGATAAAAAACTCACATGACATAAAATTTAACATTTAAAAATACATAAATTCCAGATTCTGTAACGCATTATAACCATCGAACTTGAGGAATTAGTAAGCATCTAAATCCACCCCTTTTTTGGAGGATCACCCCTTCTATGTGTGACCATTGCCTCCCTTTCTACCCTGCCATTCACATCGGGCCTTTTTATGTTATTATTTTTGTGCATTACAAAAGGAGGACACCCATCTATAGTCAGTCTTTTGTGCTTGGTCCATTTTGCTGAGGATTATTGATTCTAGGTGACCCATTTTTATTCTAACACTTCATTTCTGTCTGTAGGGCTGTAGAGTATTCCATTGTGTCTAGGTACGACATTTTCATTGTACATTCCTCTGTCGATGTGCATGTGGGCTGTTTTCAGAATCTAGCTATTATGAATTATGCTGCAGTAAACATGAATATGCATGTGCCCTTATGAGATGATGACTTGAGAAGGAGCAGTCAGGAAAAAAAAAGGAGCAGGATTATAGATGGCCAAGTTATTTGGTGAGTAACACAGACAGAAGCCAGGAATTTATGGGTAACAGCAGAGCGAATAGTAGAGCTATAGCTAGGTCAAATGAGATATCTATTACCAGCTTTTTAAGGAAACCCTATACTTCTTTCTACAGTGGTTGAACCAGATTGCAGTCCCAGCAACAGTGTAGAAGCATTCCTTGTTCCCAACAGCCTCACCAATAATTGTTGCTTTTGAGTTATTATTGTAAGCCATTTTCACTGAAATCAGATGAAACAATTAGTGTTGTTTTCAAATTTGTCATTCTCTACTGGTCAAAGGAGTTGAACCCTTCTTCATGTGCTCATTGGCCCTTTGTCCTTCTTCTGAGAAATTATTTTCATTTCAGTTGCTTGTTTCTTATAGGGATCATTTATTGAGGGGGGGACTTTATTTTTTGAGCTCTTTATATATTCTAGTTATTAATGCTGTGTCTGAGGTATTGTTGGCAATTTTTTTTTTCTTCCATTCGGTGGACTGTGTCTTCAGCCTTCTGGTTTTTTGTTTGTTTGTTTTGTTTGTTTTGTTTTGTTTTGTTTTTTTCTTTTTTTGTCTTTGCTGGGCAGAAGCTTTTAGTCTGATGTAATCCCATTTGTGATTCTTGTTTCTTGTGTCAGTGGCATTCTGTTCATAGAATCCTTTCCTGTTCCTGTGTCTTCTAGCATTTTCCTATTTTTGTCTTCCAGCAGATTCAGTGCTCCTCTTTTGATACCCAGCTCTTTAATCTATTTTGATTTATTTTTAGTATGTGATGACAGGTGAGATTCTAGTTGTTTTTAACCAACATGTGAATATACAGATTTTTCAATATATCTGTGGAAGATGTTCTTTTCTCCATTAAATGGTTTTGGACTCTG
Organism: Ctenodactylus gundi; assembly: GCA_004027205.1. NCBI lineage: Eukaryota > Metazoa > Chordata > Mammalia > Rodentia > Ctenodactylidae > Ctenodactylus > Ctenodactylus gundi. The sequence goes on along the minus strand of PVKB01005165.1, from coordinate 29,435 downwards.
TCAAAATCATATGACTGAGAATGCTGGGTTTGTCTTTCTATCCTCAGCTCTGTTTCATTGATCTTCCTGTATGTTCTTGTGCTAGTACCATGACAGTGTAATCACTGTTGTTTTGTAATACCCTTATAACACTTTAATGTATCCAGTTTTGCCCGTGTTGTTTAAGATCGATATAGAAATTCTGGGTCTTACCTAATTCCCTATCAATTTTAGAGTTGTTTTGTTTCTGGTTTTGTGAAGAATACTGATGCTAATTTTATTGGTATTGAATTGAACCTGTGGAGCAATTTTGGAAATTTGGCTATTTTGACAATATTAATTCTTCCTATCCAGGAACATGGGAAGGAGTCTTCCCATTTTCTAGTCCTTTGTTTATTTGTTTGTTTGTTTCATTTTTTGAGGCAAGGTGTTGTTTTGTACTGGACTCTGGCCTGGGACTCACAGCATCTTACCTGCCTCCTATCTCTGCAGTGTGATTCTTACATTCCACATGCAATCTGGCTTTTCACAAGCAGTTTCTGCTTCTGCTTAGTTCAGCGTGAACCAGTCATTTTCACTTCTTTTTTTGGGAAAAGAATTATAAGATATACTTAAACCTTATGTTCAGAGATTTTTGCCTACAATATACTCTCCTTTGCCTTTGTAAAAGACCAGCTACAGACAGGGAGTAATATTGAAATCAGATGTATAATGTATAAGTGCAAGAACAAATGGATACTGAAATTAGGCAGTCCAATGATGAGGAGGAAGAGAAACAGGAGGAAATTAGATTAGCATACTACATTGACAGGGAAAAACAATTTACTTGAATATTTTCTTGAAATATATCGTGTTGTTTGTTTTTATAATAAGAAAATTTCATGTTTTTATATTACTACTATGTAAATGCTTTCGTTTTTGAACTTTCAGTTTTATATTAGGCAAATATATGTTTATAAGGATATATGTCTAATACAATGCCATAATGTGTTGATATATTAACCTCTTCCTGTTGAATTAAAATAATTCAATCTGGGATTACTGTCAGAAAATTAGAATTCCTTTGATTTAATGCAAAAGTAGCCCACTGATCCATTACATAAGTCTTTAAAAATTTTTTTTCCTCCATGGACACAGACAAAAAATAAAAAAAAAAACAGATAAGCAGAAAAAGTGAGCCATCCTTGAAAAAAATGGATGAAAATGAATGTCTGGAACACAGTGCTGCATTTTATCTCTACTATGGCTAAACATCAAATCAACAAAACCCAGACAAGATGTGAGATTCTGAGTAGGGCAGAGTGTCACTCTCCAATAATTACATATTGAATATATATCAAGAGAGTGACCGCCCAAATGTGTTTGTTCTTGTGCTCTCTCCCTTCCTTTATTATGTTAGAATGCAAAGAAACTGTTGCGTTTCTTAGACACTGTAATAGATGGTCTGTGCTAGTCAATGAATATTTAGGTATCATTTCTGGAGCAGAATAGTTGCTTATTATTAAAATCTTAAAGTTTGCATCTACATAAATCAGAACATCCCTTTCTATAATAGACAATACTTTGATAAAGACGTGGACTATATATTACAGGCTAAAGAAAAAGAAAACAGCCCTTTTTGTTATTTGAGTACTATTTATGCTGTTAATTGAAACATTTGGACTTCATATCTAATTTGCCATCTGAATCTCATGTAGTATGCTTGATTTATGTTTTAAAGACCACAGAGGTCAGCCTTACCTGATGGTTTATCTTCTCACCATCTTATACAAAGTCCTGTCACTCTTCCCAGTTTTTCCCCCTGCTTTCAATAGAATGAAATAGCCACAAAGGAAAAAGAAGTGTGTAGAAACTACTGAAACCTCTCACTTTAGACATGTTAATCCTTACATTATTTAACGCCATGTAGCCAGTTTCAAAACATTTGATCACAGCCCACAAGACTGCTGATCCGCTTGCCTCTGCTTGTTTCTGTGACTGGGCTAGTGTTCACATCACCAACTTCAGCCTCCCTGATAATATTTTCACACAATCGTGATTTGCTTAAAGAAACTAAAACTTTCCGATAAGTACTTCATTAGGCAATGGAAGCATAGTGCAAATAGAGCAGACTGCGTGCACGGAAACCTGAATGATAAAGATCAGTCACGGCGTGCCGTCCAGAGACACGATAAACAAAATATGCAAAATGACTGCTGAGATAGCAGCGCATACTGTTTTACAACTGGCTTTTTAAATGAGCAGATAAAAAACAGGAAAGAGGACATTTTTCTGCTTCAGCATACATATGCATACATATGTAATACATAATGGTTAAAATGAGCTTGGGTAGTTTGCCCTTTCCGATTTATTAGAATCTTGTGAAAACCATCAGTTTCAGTCCGTTATTGAACAAAACATCTTAATATAGTGCGTGTCTGTACTACACTTCCTTCAGTTCAGGGTTCTCTCATATGCTCTTTCCTTACCAGTAATTGATCTTAATCTTTGCCATTCAATCCTGTTGTCTTTCACATTCCCTCTTAAATGTAACTTGTGCCAAAGGACTTTCATATTTGCACGCTGTTGTTAATTTATTGCCCCATCTTGTTTTCAATTGTACTTGTCACAATATGTCAATATGGATTTTTTTTGTTCTCTGTGAAAAATAATTCATCTGATCATCTCATAGGCAGTTGTCTTTCGACTAAAAGAGAAAAGGAAACGACAGTTTACTTTTATAAATTTTAATCTGCAGTTCTAGCTCCCACCATATTGCCTTGGATGATTGTAGATGCTCATCAAATATTTTGAAATGAATATGATTCTCTAGATGATTATTTTTTTCAACTTGGTTTAAATTTGATTCTGTTATTATTATTATTACTACAGTGTGATTTCACCTGGATTGCTTCTTGCTTCTATAATGCCCTTCTCACAGAATGAATGCAGTATTTACCAGACATTTCAGGATTCTGTATTGTAATAGGCTATACATCTACAGCTCATTTTGCAAATTTAAATTCATTGTAGAAAGAGTTCATTTTCAGAGGTCATAATCTTATCCTATTTTCTGTATTAGCAAAAATTCATCCAAATGGCTCTCATTTTGGGGACTGGGTCCTAGTTCAAGTAGTTAACTTGACACAATATTGAGGTACCACCGAGTAGCACTACATGCCGATATCTCAAAGTATAATAATCGTACACGATCATAAGAAAACCAAGAAAGCTGGAAAATTATAAACCTTTTTTTTTTCTTTTTATAAAATGTAGGATGCTTAGGGTTAAAATGACTTATTTTTAAGTTGAAGTACTTGTGTCTGTTTATGTAAATTCTGAAATTTTATGTCTGGAAAGTTTAGCAACAAATTTGGCTTCAGGCCTAATTAGAACTCTTATCACCAATAATATTCTCTCTCTACCTCCTGACATTGTATTATTCTGTATGAAATTTAGTCTTAGTCTTTGCTCCACAGACAAGACCAGTCGAAACTTTGAAGCAGCCAATGAAGCAATGAGCATACTGTCCCCATGATATAATCACCATCCAGTAGTCTCCCTTCTGAATGTATGAGACTTCTGGAGAAGATTCCAGATCTAATGCACGATAAGTGTCTTCACTGGAAGCCAAGACCGAGGACATCCTAGTGGTGAAACCCATTATATATTTCTACTGAAAAACTATGTATTCATATAACAGTCTGTACTATCCTTATGGTCCTGGATTATATGGCTTTTATCATTTGTTTTTGCCATATGTGAGACTCCAGAATGGATGTTTTTGTTTAGCCTGATTCAATTTTCTTTACATCATTTACTCTTTTACATCAAAGCGTATTTCTCATTTTTCAGAATCAGGAAACAGCAGTTGAAGAGAAAAGAAAACTACAGCCCAGTATATAATGGGAAATGTAGAGAAAATCAAACTTTTTGACTGGGGTTAGAGAGGGATGGCAACCTCTGGAATATGCACAGATTATAGAGTATTAGGGAGTGGTGATGGTAGATAAGATTAAACCTTGTGAAAGGAACTGGCATACCTCATAGGAAAGAAAAACATAAACAGCTTAGGGTTTTTTTGTTTGTTTGTTTAGACATCATAATGTTCAAATAAATTTTTAAACATAAGTTGAATTTTGCTATTGTGGTTTGTATCTGCATTATTTCCCAGAAGCCTTCTATTTTGGTGTATTATGGATTATCTATGGAACCATGTGCCTTTAAGAGATGGGAACCTGTCCTGGGGAGGTGATTAGGGCATGTGGTAGGTTATAAATTACAGGCATGTGGCAGATCAGGGCCGTAAACCTGGAATGAGAAGAGCACTGAGGCTGGACCAGGAAGGGGCGGACCACTGGGGCAGCACCTGTGAGGGTATATGCTACTTTCTCTCTTCTGAGACTTGACTTCCTCTTTACAATTGCTTGAGGAGCTGCTTCTACTTCAGCCTCTGCCATTTGATTCCACCATTTTCTAGCTGCCTACTCAAGAATGGACTGTGACACTGTGAAACTGTGAGCTAAAATATGTGTTTCCTCCCTAACACTGTAGATATTGGGTATTCTGTTGCAGACACAAAAAGTAACCAGTTATTTTGGATTCGTTGGCTTCTCCATGTAAATGCACTGTTCCTCAGCCTTCAATTTGGGGTAGATTTCTCCTCTATATTAGAAATGAGGTTAATATACTTGTATTTTATCAACATTTATCATAGTACTATTGAATCATTTACCACAACATGGCATCAAAATTATCTCAAAGTTCTGACTAACATTATATATTAGATTATAGAGGGATGATATCACTGCATAGTATCCCTGAGATTTTAAAATATGCCTTAAACATTCAGTTTATTGTACAGAAAACATTGTTATTGGCTAAGTATTGAGAGTCTGTCTCTTATGAATATCATTTATTATTTCAATACATTACATGTATAGCCAAACAAACGTCTGTTGATCCTAAGCCAGTAATTTTTATTTGCCACAAAGATACAAAAAAAATGTTTACAAAGCTAATTAACCTAAGCATCAAATTTCTTTTTTGTTTGTCATTGAGCATTCCACTTGCTAGTAGATTCTGTGGAGTTGGTTGTGTTTCCTGAACGTGTTTGCTTGTCCGTGGTTGGCCGACTGCAATTTAGGGGCTGCGTCTGTGGCCTGTGCTTTGCAGCACGGTTGGCATTTGCACTACCTCCCAGAAGAGTGTCTACGTCACTTTAATTACCATTCAGCTTATGCACCCTTCCAACCTCATTTATGAAAATGTTAAACGAGAGCTGCCGTAATACCTCCATCCCCGAAGCACACCCCTCAGTATTCTTTTTAACTCAGTGCTCTGACATTTATCATTAAATTCCTTGAGCCAATTTAAATCCCAGGAAGAATGTTAATGTTGAATCCAATTTGAGCTGAGTTTTAATTATGGTTTCCTGAAACATTTTGTTTAAGTGACTTACAATAATCAAAATCGGTATCTCCCTTGCTTCCCCACCGTCTCTGCTTCTAACTCTGCGAATACACCAACGGACTTGTCTGACTTGAACAGTCCTCTATAAATACAGATTTTTCATTTTTTACTGTTTCTACAAATAGTTTCTTTCTTGTTTGCCTTTAGGTCTATGTCTGTCATACTCATTAAATCCCAAAATCATTTATGCAGTGTCTTTCCTTCTGGCAGCCACAGCTGTCCACCTTCTAATACCCAGTCTCAGAATGTAGCTGCTTTCATTTCAGTTTCTAACTTCCTTTTATCAATTATTTTATTGCACATATTTCTGCATATCTTATCTCTCTAAATGCAGTGTACATTAAAAATATAACAGACAGCACGTACTTCCATCAGCATGGTGTGGTTTATGAAGACCGTCATTTGCATTTGTGAAAATATTAAAGATGAACCTTTAGGAGGACTATTAAATATCCTGGAGTCCTTGACACTGAATTGAAATGTCAAGGTAACTAAGCACCTTCACACTTTATGGGGTAATTTGTACCAAAATGTTCCCCAAGTTCCCCAAGAAATTCGTGAAATATAAAGAACTCATAACTCACAGAAATAAAAATAAGAATTAGGAATACATAAGAAAATGTAATTAAGAAGAAAATTTCTACCTTCATTATATTTTTTTTGTATTTGCTTAAAATGTTTGCTTTTTCCATGTGTGAGTTGAGGTCACATATTTTCCCTTCATAAGTCAGTTTTCAGTTTGATGTAAACAGCATATTAGATGAGTGTCCATAGGCATCTTAGCATATTTCTCATTAGAATTTATTTTTATTGTTTTCCTTTCCTAAGTAAATTTATATGTGTCAGAAAGCCAAAGAGGCTTATTTAACATAAAAAGTCATGATTGCATGCATGTTTCCCTGTGGAATCAATATTTATTCTCTTTCCACACATAATGACCCCAATGTAGTTCTTACTAGATGGCAGTTGTCCAAATGATTATGAATGTCTACGTATTATCTCTCCATCCAATGTGACATATCTATTCAGGGATTGTGTACACATTCTCTTTTACCAAAAATCATTTTGTGAGCCGGTGTAGCCTCGCTCTTCTACAATTAGAGATGCATTTGTTTATTTGTAATACCATTGGCCTTATGGGTGCTATGTTAGTCTGGGTGAGCAACATCACAGAAGGAAAAACAGCATAAAGGAGAGTTGTAGGAAAGGCACAGTTAGCCTAATTGTTTCCTCTTAGTGTCGGACTGCAGTAGACTATGTTCATGTGTCAAAAACAGGAGGATAGATCGAGAAAAATGTAATTTTCCACTGGAATATTAGAATTTATGTTAGGGATTCCCTGTTTATGAAATCAAAATAAAGCTAGTAAGTATCCAGCAACTTTTTTCCTTGTCATTCTCACAAGAAAAAAACCTTACCAGCAGCCCTGCCTTCAGTTTGATAACAAAACACAGCCTGAGTTCAAGAAAACAAAGGCTTGTATGTTAAAAGCAGAGCAAAACAAACACTTGTGTCTTTGAAAGCCAGCTCCATATGTTTGGTGGGGGGGCGGTGGGGGGCGGTGGGGAGCGGATTACACAATAGGGGGAATAGTTGAATTGGACTGATGTGGTGCTTTTTAATTCCAGCTCACCGCAGTCGACGCAGACGAAGGGTCAAATGGGGAAATCGCGTATGAGATCCTGGTCGGGGCGCAGGGAGACTTCATCATCAATAAAACAACAGGGCTTATCACCATCGCGCCGGGGGTGGAATTGGTAGTTGGGCGGACTTACGCGCTCACTGTCCAAGCATCGGATAATGCTCCTCCTGCGGAGAGAAGGTAATTTATATTAGACCCAAAGCAGTCTTTTCATTGCTCCCGTTTAACCCCATAATTTAATAGAAGCACAGCAAGCATTCTTTTATCCTATAAACATCTAAATTAGATTAGAAAACCAGAGAGACCGGATTCTCTGGAACTAAATATTCTTATTTGGTTAAGTGTTAGAGAAAGGACAATAAAGCAAAATTATACTACAGAATAACTAACTGTCATTTTACAGACACAGAGGTATAGAAGTCTCTGTTCTAGGGGGGAAATTGAAAAACATGAGAAACATATTTGCTGTGTATTTCCAGACAGTAGCGTGCCTACCAGTTAGGAGACAGCTGTTTTTTTCTAAGAAATTCGTAAGTGTTATCAGTAGAATCTTACCCCATAGGGCTTTACAGCTACCTCTGTGTCTCTCTCTGTGGCTCGTGGGTGGGTAGTTATTAAAATATGTGTTTAACATGAATACATAATTATTCTATGTGTACATTATGTACACCCACATATATGCGTGTGTGTGTGTAGAGAGGTTAAAAACTTACTAACACAACAGTATTTTTTCAGTCGCTTATCTCTTTTATTGCTTACTTTCTGACCTTAGTGGTCATTTCAACAACTATGAGTACACATACTCCTGGGTCTTGAGATTGTTTTTTTTTTTCTTTAAAAGTAATAAATAAAACTCCCTCAAATCTTTTATTTTTATTTTTTACAGCTAGACAATATCTCTTCATGTGTATGCAATTTGGCTTCTTTTGAATTTTCAGTTTATTCTTTCTTTTACTGATGATGGAGAAATAAGTGTATTGGATACACATCACCCCTTGTGCAACCATATCAACAATGCAAATTCTCAGCAGTGAAAGACTAGATGCAGTTACACATTTTTGAGATAACTGTCACACTGCCACTTTGAAAACGTAAAATGATTCACAATTCCCACTGCAGTATCTCAGTATGATTAATTCTGTCTAGTCTCAATTGAATATAGTATCAATATTTAGATTTTTGCCAGTTTGGCATATTTTTTAAAAAGCGCATCCACGTGACTGTGAGTATATTTGGGTATATATGTGATGTGTGAAGACAATTGTATTGCATCGTGTGTAAATTATTTCCACTTTTCTATTGATAGGATTATACGAGGTTACAATTGCTTATATTTCCTGCTAGTCCTTTTGTGGTTTCATCCCATAAGTTTAGCCTCTGTTAAATTTTGGACCAGTCCTACTGTGTAGTGGAAACTCACAGTGTAGCCATATATTTTGGGTCAATCTCATCCTACCTAAAACAATACATTTCTTCTCTAATTTGAAGTTGTGGTTATCATGTCACACATATCATACATTGTTTTAGCTTTTATTTCATTTTATTTTTCACTTATTTTTTCGTCAGCTATCATCAAGTGAGGTTTATTTTTCTGCAAGATGAGTCTGGTTTCTCTGTGAAAGACAGAGTTTAGAACAACAGAGCTGTAGGAAGAAGAATCCCAGACAACCTTATCCTTGGCAGAGTCCAGGGCAGATGTTGCCAATGTCTTGAATTGGGCATCTTAACAAGAACGGAGAGATCAATTGCTAAGAAAGAAGAGAAATCTGCTTTTGCTTAAGGTTATGGTGATAGTGGTATTATCAAATCATGTACTCAATATAAATTCAGTTTGGGGCACATTTGAATGTGGTAATTAACCGATCAAAAGAGCAAATAGGTGTCAAAATTTGATCCTAATGAAAAGTATAAGGACTGTTTCTTGAATGAAATATTTAGAATGCTTTCATTTATTGAATAGTTTAAAAAAATCTACAGTAAGATTCAATAGGTGAATGAAGTTTAAATAATGGCTTTGTTTCTAGTAAGTTATTTTGAACAGTAGCCATAAATTTTTGATTTTATTGAGCAGGCAATAGGGCAAAAATCATGCTAGCCACTTTACACAAATAATTTCTAATATGGACACCCTTGTGTAACTTTTGTGTTAGACTAGAAATCTGAGCCTGGAATAGGTGTGTGTTGACTTGACTCAAAAGCCTTCTTTCCCAACGCTAGCCCCTCAGTAGATCAGTGGTAATACTAAAACTTTAACTGAGAGATATTGGACTCAAAACCATTCTCTTCTACTTTATTCCATGTCTTTAACCTCCTGAGTGTTCTTGAGAAAAACAACTACATCGGGTGGTTAGCAATACTGATAATACTGATTATAAAAATAACACCTCCTGTTTGCACTTATCTGTCATTAGAAACATTTAACATTCACCAATTCATTGTAGGATACATGAAGATATTTCAATGCTAAGCAGAACTTATCTTACCTCTATGTGCCAATATATTATGAGTACTATGATTGAAAGGTTTCAAATCATTCTATTAGTTGCAGTAGTCTCTTATGTAAGGGTGCTATGCTTAAGACTCCTATGAATGCCTGAAACTTCAGATATAACAAATCTGTCTTTTCTAGAGCTTTCTTTTCTTCATACACAGACCTATTTATAAGATTTTACTTATAATTTAGATACAGTGAAAAGATAATAAAATGAAATAATCACACTGAAGTAAAATTCTCAGTATCAGCACTCTCACGTTTGGAACCACTGTCAAGCAAAAAAGGATTGTAGTACCACTGCTGTGTACCTAAGTCCTGAGGAGGTGACAGGTGGGTGACGAGCACCCTTGTGCAAAAGCACGAGTTACCTCCCAGCAGGAGGGAAGAAGCAAGATTTCATCATGCTACTCAGAAAAGCATATAACTTAAGACTCAGGAATGATTAATTTCCTGAATTTTTCATATAGTATTTTTGGTTTGTGCTTGATCAGAGTGACTTGAGCCACAGTAAATGAAAAAGCAGATGTGGAATCTGTAGTTAATGGATAACATCCTATAACTCATAGCTTGCTCATTTTTGGATTTGTACTACCGCTTGGCTAAATAAGCTGTTGCCTACAATGATCAATATAATAACTGACTCCTTTGTGAATAAAATTATAGTTTACTCAAGAAAACAAGCACCATCATTTCAGTGATGCCAGGCTAGCTGTCCTTGCTTCAGTTTATTTTATTTTTAAGACAGGAGGTCAGATACTCATATTTGGCCAGGCACCAAGAGGGACCTGTGTAGAATAAAATCCATACACTTTTCATTCCATTTGCTAGAATAATGTCATGTTCACAGTCAAATAATGACATTTGCTATTTTCTGGAAGGCAGTTAGTTAATCCACGAAATTGAGTAGATGAATGAATTGAAGCGTTCCAAGATCTTGTATTTTGGCATTGTTCTCTTCATAATAAAAACTTATATGAAAATTATTAGAATAAAATGTTACATTTTGATATATTTTTGGTTGACCCACCTAACACTAATAGCATATAAATGTCATAAATGATAGTGTCTAAAAGTGGCAGCAACGTGTAGAATTCGGGAAATCTCTTATGTGATGTTTTTCAGATTGATAACTTCAATTAATAAACTTAAGTATCATGATGCTCAAAGCTAATGTGAATTAACTGCTTGTGTGTCTTTTATTCCAACTTAGTAAGCTGTCTGAAGGTTCAGTCAAGAGATGAGTGAGGAGGGAACATAAGTGGGTTATTAGTGTTTCCTCTTTCTAGGCTTTGATGAAAGAATGAAAGTAAGGACAAATGTAAAAAGCTAAAGGAAATGGTGAGATTTGGAAATGTTACTTACTGCAGTGATGTGTGTAGGTCATCTTGTACTTACTTAATTCAATTACATAGAAGAAACTTTCATTTCATCCCAGTATGAATAAATCACTACTATTAGGTATTCATGAATACAGAGATAATACAAGATACTCTTTGACCCTGAGTAGCTTCTAATAAAATTATGCTGCACTGATTGATAGATGATATTGCTCCCTTAAAATTTCCTTTCCTCCTAGGGAATTTATGGCTTTATTTAATCAACACATAATTAAATAATCTATGGCTCAATTAAATAACTATTCCATTGTGGATGTACGTTATTTTAAATAACTTTACAAAGGGTGATCAAAATATGTAATAAATGTTTTAAAAATTTCCAATAGAAAACACATTGCCATTACTGCTCTTCGATACGCTTCCCTTTGATATAAAAACAAACCATTGTTCTTGTCACGTTCTGAAGCATCTTTGGATGTTTTATTTCGTGCATGTCCTTAGTGCTGAAGCAGGGTACCATCCAACAGAGGGGCAGGCTGGTAAGGGAAAAAGTAGATACATGGATAGATAGGTAGATATACCAACACACACACACACACACACAGAGAGAGAGAGAGAGAGAGAGAGAGAGAGAGAGAGAGAGAGAGAGAGAGAGAGAGAGAGAGAAAGTCAGTCAGTCCTCTTCCACTTTATTCACAGATCAGGCAGCTTGCAATTTCTTAATCTTCCTCAATGTCAAAATGAGCCTTAAAGAAAATGTTTGAATTGATTGAGGACGTGGATGGAGCCAGAGCCGTGTAACTAGGGAAGCTCAGCAAACGTGACTTCCAGAACTGCTTCGGAAGGTGGCAAGGATGTCTTTGACCTGAGGAGGAGTGTTTGGGGAGGGGCGTTAATGACAATGTGTTTATTACTGTAATAGGTCTTTGAATTGAAAACCTCACCGTAGTTTATGATTATCTCTCATGCATGCTACCTTTCACATTAATAAAGGCTCAATGACTAAAATCGATTCATTTCGACAACAGTTCATTGACTTTTCACAAAACCTCTGAGAAAGCACTGAGACCATGACAAGTCAGATGTGACCTCTGTCCTTTTGGCCTTCAGAGGACAGCATGGGTGAATCTAGGTGCGCACTCGTGGGTAATTACAAGCACAGGTTCACTTGGACATGGCTGACCATGACATATCCAAGAGAAAAACAGGAGCACGGACCAAGAGACATGAAATGGTGATTAGGTCCAGGACTGTCAAGGGCCTCACCCATAGATCGTGCCAGCAAGGCTGGCTGATGTCACTCTTAAGGTCAGTTTAAGTCATGGGTTCCAGCTAGGCCCATCTCTGTAAGCGGCCCTCTTGTTGCTACTCCAGTCACACCCCTTTGCTTCAGTTATGTAAAACTTACATTGTTCTTGTTTGTTCCTCTGTGATTTTGAACATATGTTTTCCTCTGCATTAAATTTGTTTTACATGTAACATATCCTGCATTGAAATTCTGTTCCTTGTAAACTCCCCTGAGATGTTTCCCCTGACTTATGTTGGCTTTGAATCTAAAATCTGTGCTACTGTAAACTGCTGAATAGGCTTCCAAAACAGAGTAGAATCTGTCATCTCTGAAATGTACATATAGATAGGTTTTCTGGTATTATACTGGTTAGAGACAAACGAAATACCAAGCCATTTCTCTGTGTTAAATGTACTAGAAAAAAACAATAAACATCTCTAATCTTTGTTGTAGAAATTAAGTGAAAATGTAGAATTATAGAAAGGTTTTTATTTTTACATAGTGATATTTTTATGCAGTGCTTTAAATGTGAGCACATCCTGTCAATGATGATGATTCTGTCAAATTTTGACGTTTTGTGTTTATTTTCACTTGACCATTTCCACAGTTGATTAGGCCTATATTATCAGTTCTTCATCCATGTTGCACTCTGTTCTCACATGAAGTGCTGAAAATAAAATTACACTCACAGTAAAAAATAATTAGTAGTTGTGATTATACAGTTTGAGCCTCAGATTTGAAATAATCTATGGCTTCCTGTCAGATGACATTCTGTGTTCCAAACCAAGGATACTTGACAGCCACACAAGTCAGACAAATAAAAATTCCCCCAAACATTTCCTGAATTTGCTCCTGTAAAATACAAGAAATGGCAAACACATACTAAATTCAGAAAACTTACTCATTGGTTTAGCTGTTGTTGCTGATTAAATTTATGATCTTAATCCAATCCCTTGATCTCTGTGATTTTTAGATCATCTTTTGTAAAAATAGCTAGTCCAGTTCAATGATTTTGAGAATCTTTTAAAATCATAGGATTATCTGAGAAATTCCTTTTTGTACTACATTTCAAATAAGAATTTATTTCAATTAAGAAAGAAGCTTCTTGGTTTTCATATTTTAAAAAATGGTTATGCATTTACATCATTCTGACTATTACAAAGATAAAACTTGGCTTGATAGATACTCAGTTTTATGCATTTAATAATGGCTATGGGATGTAAATGTGAAACACATAAAAGATTATTTACCTAGTGACTTCCTTGTTTTATTATGTGCTTGAATGATATGTTCAATTATGACTATTTATGAGAGATTAATGTTATCACTTTATTGGTAATACTATCAGTATTCAATTTTGCGAGACCTGACTGTGACATCAAGCTGAAATCATGGATGGAGATCATTTTAAAAAGCAGTAACCCAGAAGAAGTGTGAAACTTATTTGAACACATTGCTAAGAAGAGCTAGGATGTTGAACATGAAAAATGCAAGACTTGGAAATAAGATCTTACCCAAATAACTCTAAAATCACATCCCAGAGGGAGAAAATAACATAGTTAGAAATTTTAGCATTCAAGATATCGTGGAAATAAGCGGGGAAACAAAAATAAATTAGGCAGATGAGGAAATCATAACATCAGGGTGTTCCCTGCTTTGTGTCCAACATCGCCCAGCAGCAGGTAGAAAATGTGTAACCCAGGAATGCCTGGTTACAAATCTTGGCCTCAGTGTCTCTCAGATAAAATTAGTGCAATTCTTGCAGTACTGGCTTAAGATTTACTGCTAGTCAGAATGAAAATCAATGTGATAGAACTCATGCATAGAGAAGGAACTGTCAGGAAAAAAAGGAACAGGTTTATAAAATGGCTAAATGGTTTGGTGAATAACAAACACTGAAAGAAGCCAAAAATATAAGGGTACCAACAGGTAGAATAAACATTTTGGGGCTTATTTGCGGTATAAATCTGCACTTGGGAGGACACCTCAGAAAGATACTTCCTATGTTTTGACACAGAAGAAGTGGGATTTTGATTTTGTAATTTTTCTCTTACTTTGCCTTCCATGAATATCTGTAAAATTGATAAGATATGTGTGATTAGTTATTTTAACACATTATATGATTGATCATTTTAATAAATTAATTTTAATGGTGAATTTCAATCAAAATGTGAATTCAGAGGCAAGAATGAATACAGATATTTGACTTTAAAAGTATACAAGATTTTAATTTCATATGTGCTTATTTTAGAAGGGTATTGCAATAAATGCAAACACGAAATTCTTTATAGTCAAACTTTTCATAAAGATCTTTATTGAGCATATGCTCAAAAACAACTTATATTTATGCATATTACAAAGTGAAAAGCTATATCAGCTCATAGCTCATGATCTGTTTTTCACTTAAAAACTTTTCGAAACCAGAATGGTTTAGTAAAACCTAGAAAACTAATTTTGTGATCACATCGTTTAATTGTAACAATGTAATAAAAGTACTTTGCGATTTTTAAAAGATAATTCTGGCTCCCAACTAGACATTCAAGCACATATTAAAATTAAAACATATATTAAAATTTTAGTCTATATAAGCTAAAAATTTTTAAATAATTTAATTGGCAGTGGTCGCATATTTGTGTAAAATGTCTGTATGTTTCAAGATAGAGACCTGACTTTGTTAATTCTCTAATTCAGATATTTGAACCCTTTCTTTATAGAAGTTGAATATCTTGCTTTTTCCAGTTTCTTTGTGAAAACTACTTTTAGAGTTTAGAGATATCAAAAAAGTTGATTGTGTCAATGCTAATGTTTTAAAATTATAATAATATTTTCTTATCCTTCAAGATATTATCTGTCAGAAAGGCTTCAATTAGATTTATTTTTTGCTTTTCTATTATTCTCTTTACCTAAAATTTTAAAATATTTGAATCTTTACGTGCAACTATATTACATAAGAATTAGTTTATGGTTTTGAATCTTGACATACACTGCACTAAGCCATTGACGTCAGCCACAAAACTAATAAAGCATAATCCATAATTTGTTTATTATTTTAATCAATACTCCTTGTGCTGGTTTAATATGACAAGAGCCCGAAGGACAGCGCCTATTACCAGATGTGTATAGAATGCTTTTGCTATTAAAAAAGCATTAAAAAAAAATCAAGTCAGAAGTCAAGGCAAGTTAATTTATTAGCCTCATTGTACAGCTATTTCTTTTTAATTTGCACTATTAATCTAAGTATGGAAAATAAATAGCAGAGACACTTCTTTCCCTTTGTAAGGTGATTTCCTAAAAAGCATTATTATTTTAGCAATAACCGTTCTTTTTCCGTTCTTCTTGTTGATTTTTACCACTTTAACAAGGTTTGATTTCTTTCCTGTCCTTTGAACCCAACAAATGGATATAAAAACTTGTGTAACTTTAATTGTGATTTGTAACATCCTGTTCACTCTTCTTTCTCTGCAGACACTCCATCTGTACAGTCTACATCGAAGTACTTCCACCAAACAACCAAAGCCCTCCCCGCTTCCCACAGCTGATGTACAGCCTTGAAATCAGTGAAGCTATGAGGATTGGTGCTGTTTTATTAAATCTGCAGGTATGTTCCGCAATACACCGATAGATGATAGGTAGATAGATAATAGATAGATGACAAGATAAGTAGATATCTCTCTGGGAGATGGAGAGAGGGAGAGGGAAGCTGTTTCTGAGGAGGGAATCTTGCATGTTTGCTCATATTGTAGTGAATGAAATTTCCCCCGGAAAGGAAGCCACAGCTAATATGGATGTGGTTTCTTCAGCTACTCTGTTCTATTAACTGCCACAACTGAAGAGGCGATGTTTGGCTGGCAAGGATTAACTGCAGCCTTTGCAAGAGAGAATGCAGATATTGGAAACACGCGCTTGAATATTTTGCACTTCACAACCATAGAATCTGCAGCTGACTATTATTTTCTGTCTGGGCTGCCTGTGCCCATCTGGATTTATTTTTTTGCCGCAGCACTGAACAGGAGCAATCACCCTAGACTCCAAGGCTGGTGATGGTTGGCATTCTAAATCAGAGACAGGTTCTACTTGATTCTATGACCCTAGGCAAGTCATGCATTCTCTCTACCTCGGTGCATTCATTTAGATGTTAAAAAATGTAGGCTGAGCTGATACTTTCATTTAGAACTCAGCATTCATGGTGTATGAGGTTTTCTTTTTGCAAGATAATAACATGGTTTTCACTATTTATATACTTCTGATCTGAACCCATTTGACCTCTAAAGACTGTATGTTGGAATATGCATCTTTAATTTGTGCTACATGAGGTGACAAAGACTGTCATTTGCCAAAATAATCATCCAAACCCCATCACGTCATGTTATTTTTCCTATAAGTGTCAAGTGGATAATTTTAGTTGCATTGGAGTGACGGAAGCTACTGATATGCGGAATACAGCAGGCTGGCTTTGAAAGTTAAGAGAAATTTTAACATGATAGTCACAGAAAAAATTCGTTATTAACCATTACTATCAAATGATGTTAAGGAAGGGTCAGCTATGATTTGCTCAAATAAGATTCCTTCTCATTCAGATCCGGTGTGTCAAAGAAGATTATTCCATTGACTCTTTTAGTTGAAAAAGATGTAAGAATAATGAAACACGGCGTCATTATCTAGATGTGGGAAATAAATGCACCTCAGAGGCACTGAGCACTAGGTCATGAAGCTGATTTTTCATTTCTTCTTAAGCTTTCTTAGTTCGATCTCTCTGACTGCCTGTGACTAGATCTTGGGCACACCACCAGGTACTTCTGTGTAAGTTTTTCTCATATTTATTATGTTCATTTTTTTCCAGGTAACTAAGCAGCATTTTTTTTGTTTGCTTCAATACGTGAGAAAAAATTAAACAAAAATATTAGTAAAAAGAAAATGTGGAGTGTTTTAATGAGCAAATTAAAATGAATGAAAAGTGTTAGCATTTCTTCACCAGAACTAAAGCAGTTAATCAAATAACTTTAATGATATTAAGTGAGAAAGCAATTATTAAAGCACATGGTTAATGAAATCATTAATTTTCTTACATTTGTGAAAAATTTTACTGAAATGAAAGAGAATAGATAAAAGGAAACAAAAGAAATTTTAGATTTGCAAGATCCAGGTTAAAAAATTACACATAGTTCATGTTTAGAATTTTCTTAACAACATTCCTTTATACAATTTAATTTTCTGTGAAGTAAAACATAATTATGCTCATAAGATGGTCTAGGTTTTTTTTTCCACTAAATCTCAGACCTAAAAAAACATTATAGAATAATGCTGCCTGAGTTACAGAGGAAATGGGTTGGTCTTTTCATATCTTGGATTTCTCAGTTGCAAAGATTGAAAAATACGTGCAGTGACATTTCTGGTCACCCTTTGTGCAGCTGGTAGAACAAAAAGAAAGGGTGCCAGCTGTGGTGGCAGTCTTTATTAGAAGGAGCAGGGACAATACTTTTGGGATATTTGTCATAGGCCACCAACAACCTAGTTTGTTCATGATCAACTGAGTCCAAATTTAAACTTGCAACCTAAAACCCGAAAAGCCTTCATCCAATTACTGTTTCGGTGACTAATAAGAGGATGTATTGGAAGTGCCCTCGGGGCCTGTGACTCACTGTCCTCATCTCTCATGCACATGTGGCAGTACCAACTATGGACATGTCTTTTGATTTAGAAAGACACACACATTAGCAGCAGACTGGCTTCAAAATCCTGTTTTGACTGAAATCAAAATCGTTTCATTGTAATAGCAGTTTTTGTCCTCTCCCCACTTTGAGTCTTCCTTTCATGAATGTTGCTTTAATTCTACCTAAAATCTGTTTGAGAGGCTGGGATTTGCAGTATGTATAAACATTATTTTGGTGGTGCTGCACTGTCAGTGTTACAGAGGACAATATTACCCAAATGTCTGCTCTCTAAACCTCTGATTGTCATTAGGGTCAGGTAAGAATTTTTTATAAGAGATGTTTCCTCCAATCTCTCCTCTCTCCCTCCCTCCCTCCCTCCCTCCCTCCCTCTCTCTCTCTCTCATATTCTGAGAGATAGATCTACTATCTTTCTTCTCGCTACACTAGTACCTAAGGGAAAACAAAGGCAGAAATACCAATGACATACACACTTAACTGACAATCTCTAGAAACAAAATGAGTTTTAAAATACAGAAGAAAGGTAATAAAATACAAAGTAAGAAGTTGCATGAATAATAATGAGTTAGTTTTGCTTTGGAGAGATGGCAGTTCTAGTCTAAACAGAGATGAGTGCTGAGGTCAGCTACACACTGGACTCTGAGGAGGTCTACACAGTCGCCTGAGCACAGCCTGAGAAATTTTAATACATTTTGTTTACTTCAGAGTTGAGATTCTTTGGTCAAACTGCACATGGGATAATATAGGCTTGCACATTGACATTTAGGGTGAAGGACTGGGATTAGGAGGAGAAGTGTTCGCAGTATCCCTTAATTTAGACTATTTTCCTTCTCTCTCTTTTGCCCCAATTTCTGCATTTACGTTGATGAATGGACTCATTCCTGAAAATGAGTGGTAATGACAATAATTACTTACTTTAAATAGGTCAGTGTTTGTATAAAAGGAAATAAGCACAAATGTAATATAGCATAGATTGACAAATTGCAGTCCAAGGGAAAAGTGTTGATAAGCTAAGAATGTTTCTATTTTTTACATGCTTAGAGGTTTGTTAAGAACATTTACACGAATAAAATATGAAGCAAAACAAGAAAATTTAAAGGATAATATAAAGAGTCTACATGAGTCCACAATATCAAATAATTTTTTACATCCAATACTTTACAAAAAATGTTTGATGATCTCTTCGATATACCATTGATCATTATTAAAAAAACCAAATATTATGTTTATATCAGGTGTAAAGCCATCCCTAAAAACAAAGATATAAAAATACCTTATACTTCTGAAGCTCTTCATTAATTTATTATACTAAATTGAATTAAAGAACAATCAACATTGTTAAAATGTTCTTAATCAGTAATTTAACAACTGAAGAAAAATGAATTATCAATGTTACATATTTTATCAAATATATATTACAATAATAAAATAAGTAATTTCCCTGAAAGGCAGTACTATAAACGCTTAGGAAATACAAACAAAGTTGCCTTTTGGGTAGAGAAGAGATTAAAAGAGCTAATCTACACATTACATAGTTCTTGAAATTTTTAAAAAGTGATTAACTAATGTCAATTTTGTCTCTTTTCTCCAAGAAAAAATACCATAATTGCCTTTCTGTTAACTTGTATATGGTTTTGGATTGTAAAAATAAATAACTGGACATTTGAAATAACAGAAAAATGAACCGTCAAAGAACATGTAGTAACAGATGTATTTTAAGGAATACTTTCACCCTCTGTGTGGTTTTCCCTACTGAGAAAGAATGGTAATCTGCATTTAGAACACAAAATGCTATTTTGCAATCCCAAAATGCAAATTCCGGGACAATCCATATAAATGATGAGGTTATCAACATTTAGTTTGAGCACTAGTATAAACAGGAACTACTCTGAGCACTTGAGATGTCCTTATCTTTAACTTCCTAAGTGATGCAACTTGTTCAAGGACAAATCTGTTGCATAGATCTGAAGTTATCTGAACCAAAAGTCTGTGGCCTAACTCCTCGTCAATGCTACCTTTCCTGATGACAGAGGATTGCATAGTCCATACGGTTTCCTCACATTAGCCAGTATCTTTTCAGTAGAAGAGTATATCTACCAGATGGCTAGTCATTATTTTTTAATAAGATCTACAAAATCAGCCTTAATTTTTATTATCTTGTGTTTGCTTTATGATTCATTCTAAGATTAAAAGAAAAATGTTGCACAAATAACATGTTTTTGACCCAAAGGAAACTTAATTTCACCCTGGTTAAAATTCTGTTTCCATCCGTCAGTGAACTAATTGACATTGACAGTTTGATTCCTTTTCCTTTTTCTGGTTTCTCTTTGCAATAGCAGAGAACATGGCTCAGAGACAAACAGCAGGAAAAAAATAGAAAGCAGTGAGAAAGAGTCCAAAGAAGTTATATATCTCCACCTCTGGTTACCTGAGGGAAGGAAGAAATAAAAACGTGTATGACTTGAGTATCAGTGTAAACGATGTTTTGCCACATTGCATGATGTGTTCTCTTTTCTTTTTACCCATTCTCATTTTTAAAATAATTTCAAAAGCTGTGGAGTTTAACCTGGAAACCTCAAGCAATTATTATTTTTATTATCCCTGAAGAAAAATCCGTGCTGACTTCATCTCACTGCAAGATTGACCCTTTTCCAGAGCAGATTGAATTAAATGCAAGCTGTCTTCTAGTATGCTCCTCTGCATTCGCAGGTCCTTTCGGAGGTGCATTTTTTTTCCCCTGACATCTTAGACATGTTCTAGAAGTTTCAGGGCGGCGGCTGCTGCTGCTGCTTCTTTTTCTTCTTTTTTCTTCCTCTTCCTCCTCCTCCTCCTCCTCCTCCTTCTTCTTCTTCCTCTTCCTCTTCCTCGATGGATACTTTTTACAAACCAGGAGGTATTTTTGCCCTAAAGATGATACAGAAGTTTATAATTAATGAATGTTTTGTAGCTGGCACAGGTATGACCTTCATGAATCATGGGATTCTCACCACAAAACTTACAATGTCATTTTCATTATGAAGATTACTGTGCATGCTTGATTTGGAGATTTTTCTCTTCTGTGACAAGCCTACCTTACTTTGAACATTATGTTTAATGTGTAACTGTACAAGTGAACATTGGAAATTGCACTAAATTATGGCTATTTCTCTTTTAATTGCAAAATGCATGATTTACAACATTTATCGGGTTAGATAAGATTTATTGGTAGATAAGTACTAGAAATGAGAGTATTGTTATTTTCCTGTTTATTGTTTATCATTAAAAATTCAGTTTTTTATATCCTTGCATCAGATTCTGTATAACTTTTTCAATATTAATATTATTTAAAGAGGATATCAATGAAGCAACTGAAATGCATCATACCCTAGTATTGATTATCCAATTTAAAAACACACTGTCTGTTGTTTATGAAGGATAAGTGACTATACAAGTAGACAGACAGTTGACAAAATGTGTCATAATAGCAATTATTTGCTTTCTTCAAATGCTTTTATTCACCTATAATGTAGTTGTGCTTCTATGCTCAAGTTTCAAAAAACAGCTGTGATCACCTCAGCAGTATGAGATATGTATTATCTGAAGAAAAATTTTCTTCTTCAGACATATAAAGCTGTCAG
Source organism: Ctenodactylus gundi (assembly GCA_004027205.1). Classification (NCBI taxonomy): domain Eukaryota; kingdom Metazoa; phylum Chordata; class Mammalia; order Rodentia; family Ctenodactylidae; genus Ctenodactylus; species Ctenodactylus gundi. Next base: position 7,958 of record PVKB01005165.1, on the reverse strand, counting down.
CAGTGAAAAAAAGCATAGTTTTGTGTATTTTCTATAGATGTGTTTTCCTTCTCCCTAAAATAATTTGGCGCTATGTACATCTTCCACAGGCAACAAAGTGCTAAAAGCCATAAAGTTCCGGACGTATCAGGGAGGCTAGAGAAAGGAGAATCCTTTTTGAAACATTTAAAACAATTATTTCTATTTTTTTATTTTTAGGTTTACAGTTTTCCCCCATTATTTTTATTAATGTACAAATGTCATACATAGTATTTACAATGAATTTGGGTGTTTCGTGCACATATGTATCTTATCGACTTCACAATCCCTTCCCATCTTCTACCCTCCCACCGCCTCCCTATCCCTTCCCCGGCTCCGGCTCCGGCTATCACTTCATATGGTTCCAAAGAATGTCTGTGTTCTGGGTTTTCCAAGTCCGAGAAACCATACAGTGTTTAACATAGTAATCTTCCGCACCTAAGTCATTTCACTTAAGTCACCACTTTACCCCAGCTTCCTGTTCCTCAAATGGGTCGCAGTAGTTAAATCTTGATGCCTCTACTCTGAATCCAACCAATCCCTTTAATGAGATATTTGCCAAAAGGTTTTTTTTTTCTATATTTTGCTATATCTTTGTTGTTGTTGTTAAACCTGGCCTTACCCACCAGGTCACATTAGAAAATAACTACAAGCATGTAGTTCAAAAGACTAGTACATTTGGGAAAGAAGAAAAAAAAAATTAAATTTCAAATGTCTTAGCTGAATACTGGAAGGTACATACTTGTACTTTCACAGGGTTATCTTTACATCAATCAGTTTTCTTAGGATAAATTTTCATCAATGACCTAATAAATGAATTCCTACAGTAAAACAAAGTTTAAACTATATCGCATTAAATAAACTTAAATCCGTGCCACAGAAATATACTTAAAGTGACAGATATGAAGGCAAATTTAGTTATTTCAGAATTTTTAGACTTTCATAACTTGTTAAAACAATTATTTCTCAGATAATTTTACCTTGGTCCTTCCTTGCCTAAAAAGAATATAAACATGGTACAGATAAATAAGATTTTGTTTTTCCCCAAACAGATGTAGGCTGTGACTTACATGCTTATGTTTAGTGAGTGTAAGTGTTACCTCGGTTTCTGGTTTGTACCTTAATTAGAAGCAAACCTCTTAGGGAATGGGGAAAACCATCTTACATTTCACTCAAAGAGAACAGGTAATTTAGGAAAAATTATATGGTATAGAAATAAAAATATATTTCCAACTTATTTTGGCAAATAAGTAATACCTAATGTAAATTTGTAAGATGAAATAGTATTTTCTTGTTTGACTGAACAAAGAGCAGAGGTTCTGCGTTTGGTTGGATAGCCAGAAGTAGGTGAGCATCTGTGGTTTCTAGTCAGACTAGAGATGGGAATTCAGTGGCAAAAAGAATAACTTTGTTCTAGAATTCCTACTTCTACTCCCTATATTCATCCACCTCTGGGCAAGGAGTTTTACAGCCTCTTCCAACTGCATCTAATAATCTACCTGTATGTGTTTTGCACAAGGTTTAAGCTTTTGCTTTTGTAATTAAAAATGAGTACTGAGCATTCCTGTTTGAATCATTCCATACCCTTATGTACTAGATGAATACATTTCACAGCTTTTATGACAATACAATCAGTTGAATTATCATAGAAGTGAAATTGAGAAACAAATGTAAAAATTTGAGTTTTTTTATTTACTATGAGTCAACGTACACAAAATGATGGTCAAATCATTTAAAAATTTTAAAATATGAATCTAAATTTCCTGTAGGTCATCATGACCTATAGTAACCACCTGGCAGAGTGGCACTGGCTTTTGGACCATACTAGTACTGTACACAGGCAGCCTAATTTTTTAAGGCCCCATACAGATAAAAATCGTAACAACTGCTAAACTCAGGCCTTTGACGCTGAACATGACCACACTCTGAGGAGTCCTGTGTATGACCACCATGGTCTATTCAAGGATATTGCTCCAGAATTATCCCTTTTCCTGGATTTCCTTAAGGATTTCCTATCCTGCATAATCATCTTCATCAAAATTTAAATCCACTGTGATAATTTTTGCCCTTAAAAGCAAATGAGAATAGAACCTTTTCTGATCCTGTAAATGCTTCTAGTGTTTAATCCAAATCCGAATTCACTTCACTACAAAGACTTTGTCTTGGGTGCCTTCTTCACACTGTCCTGGAAAAAATCTTGGTCATTCTCTCTTTGGCTACTCTTTCTTGACCTAATTGTCAGCGATATTTCAGTCATATTAATTCATCTAAATAACTCCTTCTGGAATCTCCATATTTATTCCATTGTCAGATCATTTCTATTTTTCACTCTACCCATCAGCAAAACACGATAATTTTCCCTGTGAGAAACTTATCTGGTTGATTTCCATTAAACCACAATTGCCTGGGGATTTTTTTTTGCCCATTTTTGTCTTTTTCTATTTACGCTCATTTCGAAGGTTTTAATGTGATCTACTTCATATTTCCAAGTTAGTTCTGCCATAAAATTCTACATTCATGCCCAAATATAATGTCTATATTCCCCTTTGAATATTTAGTCAACATCTGTTTTTTTTTTTTTTTTTGGATTTCCAGCATAAAAGGCCCTGAGATAAAAATTTATTTAAAGGATGTTTGCCAGGAAATCCTTTTGGAATCAATTCCTAGAGAAGGAAGAAGAGATAAATTTCTTCACATAAACAAAAACTGTAATTCTACGATCTGCGCATATATGTAGAAATAGAACACATCTTAAACACATTTTATTCAAGTTTTTATATTGCATGTCTTTACAGTTTATTGATGTTCCTTTCTAAGCTAAGATGTGAATGCTGGGAGATGGGATAGTTGGCATATGTCGGAGCCAGATTTATCTAGGAGAACATCGACAGAGATCCTGACACTCTTCCTGTGTTGGAGTAGACATAGGTACGCTCTTGAACAAAGGAACAGCTTAGCAAGCTTTCTCCCCGCCCTGTAGACGGTCCTCACAACACATGTACACAGGTCTAAGATGCAGAGACTGCTAAGTAAGGCCAATAAAAGTGTGTGTTTTGCTGCCTTACAAAAGATCTGGTGATGAAAAATGGTAAGAAAGGCAAGCGCTTAAATGTGCTGAAGACGCTGTTGTTTGATCAGAGGAAGTAAAACATCCTCCACAATTGAGTTTCTGCCTCTGCCCGATACATAAAATAAAATGTAACTCCACAGCTGCAAAATTTGGTTAGTACGTCATTCTTATACACACGCTCATTATGATTTTTATAAAGGTTGTGATTTCATTTTGGAAAACATCACAGAACAAGTCCGGTCTGAGATTTTTACAACAGTCAAATTTCCCTGAAATGACTTCTCTGCCTGGCGAAGGGAAACTGCTTATGCTGCATAAAATATGCTAAAGTCACAAGTTAATGGCGTGACATCAGGCTTGGGGGAGTCAGGAGAAAGGTTTCCAGTTTTGCTCTATTTCCTAACAAGCTTAAATTATTGTCAAAACGTGAAGCTCAAAACTTTTCTCAGAAGACCCAAGAAGAAAGACCTTCGTTTAAATAATGTTTGAGGTACGTGGGTGCTGTTTTTTAGGGTTTTAGATTTTCATGTGACTTTCTGAACTGTAGAACCCTGCTTTAACTTTTGCTAAAATTCTCCTGAGTTTATATTAATTAAAATGATGTGTCTCTGCCCCTCCTAAAAATACAGATTTGTGGCCTGGTATGGGAAAGTGTTGCGAGGCATTGGAAATAAAGCATGAGGTAGTAAATGGAATTTCCGACTCCACCTACCGGGAAAAGTAAATCTGAGAAGCAGGGGGACTATGAAAATCAGTGAATGTGCTTTGAAATGAGTTACAAGTAGTTGGTTACAAAAACCGTGATTTCAAGGAACAACGTACACTCAGATTTCATGGGGTGGCCTCAATTTCCAGAACTCTATGCTGTGTTGTGTTTTGTTTTGTTTGTAATTGGACTAGTTGCTGGGTGACACATTTCAAAATTGATTTAAAGCACTGGGCTTCAGCCAGGTTCAATTATGTCCCCTCTCGAGGCAGCTGGCAATAGCTGCAGTTGTTTTTTGTTACAAAGAGAAAGTAGATTCTACTGACACTACTGGATTAAAGGTTAGGGATGGCGCTAAATATCCTAAATGTAGGGGACAGCTCCCATGCCGTGCTACAGCACCAAACTGAGGAATCTGAGAAATTCTGACTCCAAAAAATAGCCTGCATGGTTGCATTGCATGATGGGATCTTTTTCTGTAAAGGGATCTCATGCGCAACTATGGATGAATTGCCTAAAAGCAATTAAGGTGCAGTTTGGAGTTCTGCACAAGAGAGTCTTCAAATATGTTTTGATTCTGTATTTACTGGCATGTGTTACATTTTCTTTTATGTCGTATTTACGCATGACTTTTAGTCTTCTAGAAATATCTTTTTGATATTTACCTCTTTTAATGTATAGTTTTAGAAGTACACCTACTTTTGTGCATTTTCCCGTTCTTCCTCCCCCTATCCATCTTTCCCTTTCTCTTTCCCTTTTTCCTTTCCCTCCTTCCTTTGAGAGTGTCTCACTATGTAGCCAAGCCTGGGCTTGAACTCCCAATCTTTCTGCCTCAGGCTCCTGGGTTCTGGGATGCCAGGTATGCGCTACCATGCCTGGCTTGGTTCACTTCTTAGAAACGATCTTTCAACAAAAGTTTACAACTGCTGGTGAAAATGAGAGCTTTGATTTGTTTTACACCGAGAACACTGCATGATTTAAAGAAAAGCTTACAATCTCTAAACCTGCTTAACCGAATTTTTGTTGTTTCTTGTTTATTTCTCTTTTTTATTGCACAGAATTAAGTCATTCAGTTCTTTTTTCTTATGAAAAAAGGGACTAATTTAATTCTGTATCGAATGTAGATATTTGCTTCGGCCACTCCTTAACGGGTAATGATTCTTTCATACCAGACCTCAGTAGTATCTTTACTAACTTGGCGATCTACGATTCTCACTGTGCTGATTGCTAATTTTTAAATAAACCTCCTGGTTTATTGCATATGTCTTGAAGCTGTTTGTTACTTGCCACAATGCCAGCTCCTGTTGATTCAAACTTAAGTATGCAAATACTATTATTTCCCTAAGATTTTAATAAATAAGAACTAAAAAACATGTGGCTGAAGTACACTCAATCAACAGCTAATTGGTGCCAGTTTTCTAGCAAAAACAACAGGAGACCGAATTGATCCTGAGAAGCACCTATGGCGTTTCTACACTGAACTGCCAGGAATTAGTTGATTTGCAGCTGAGAAAATAGTTTATTTCAGTTACCAAAAATAAACAGAATACTTGCATTAGGAGTGTCACCGAATTGTATGTCTTCTGGTTTTGCTTAGACTATCTTTTCTTTTTTAATATGGAGTGACTAAACTCAATAATAATTTCAAAAAATGAAAAATGTCCTTTTCATCTACCTTTTTATTCCCCTCACATCCCTCATTCCCATAAAAGAGGAAAGCTTTCTAAAAACCGCTTCAGATTTAGAAAACATAAATTTCAGAGACAGAAGCAGAATTACCTAGCAATAAAGGTTGCCTAAGCTCCCCAACAGAGCTATTCCCCGTGGCCTCCTCCAAATAAAAATAGTTCAGTTTGATTTTGATAAATAAATGGTTAGAAAAACTTGCAAAACTTGATTGCCAAACAGTTGTCCTGATTTAACCACCGGGTGTGAGGTGATTGGAAATCAGATAGGCCTTTGGAGTCTAGGTGGAAAATTTACAGATGAACGCCAAAAATAGGAGGCTAAAAAAGACCCAGGTGTTTATATTTTCTTTCCTCATATTCAGTTTTGGTTTTGAAACTAATACGTTTACATATTCACAAATGTATTCATTTGCACAATATATTTGATTTTTGTCCATTGCTTTATTTTTTATTTTCTGTTTTTTTCGTTTTCTCCCTGTTTCTTCAATCCTTTTCTGTGGGGTTTCCTTTAAAAATAACCCATTCACTATCCAGAATACACGTGGCTACGTGTTTTTGCTTCATGGCCATATAAAATACTAAGGCATGTATGTGCATATATACATAATACAATATACATTTAGGTTGGTTTTGCCATTGCCATAAATATATAAATATGTATGGATTAGCCATATATAGATCTGGCAAATAAAGAGATGTTCGGGGTGGAACGTGGGTTGGCCTAGCTGTCTCCTATTAACTTAGGCAAAGACAACACTGTGGTCTTCAGTATGTGGTGTTTGTAGCTCAAGACTTTTGCCCTAAGGCTTTTATATTTGTGCACTTTCCAGTTGACTTTCACTCACTCTATGACCTATGCCTTTCACATTTCTTTTTTCTTTGATTAAGCACAATCTAATTGTATATGATAATCAGGTGGGAGTCAAGGAGGAAGATGACATTTTGACCTGAAGGAAAGTTATCGTGGCTTCTGCCCATGAGGTCTTTTGAAATAGGTGGCATAGGGCAGACAAGAAGTAAGAAATAATATTTCCATACTGGAGATGATCCGTATTCTGATGTTGAGTCCTGAGATCTAATTTTGTGGGTTCATTTAGATGATCAATCGTTACATTTTGGGCTTCCTTTTATCATTGAGCCATTTCTTCCATAAGTTTTGTTCTTGATCCATGACATCTTGGATCAGACTTTAATAACAGGCCCCCAGGGGTAGTTGTGGTACTTGTTTCCAATGAATTGAACTGTCAAAAGAAATAGGAGTGATGCACTTGGAGTTAAAGCCTGTTTCACAGCTGCGGCAGCTGTGTGTCTGACGGCCTAGTGATGTTCCGCAGGCAGCCCCCTCTGGCGCACCAAGGCTCTGAAGGATCTCTTTCTCCATACTACTCTGGAAAATAAGGCTCTCCCATCCTCTATATTGTGATATTCTCTGGAAACCAAGCTTCTCTTTTTTTGAAACCCAAATATGTATGATGTTGAGTTGAGAACAGTGAAGGTGTATGAAACAGGGAGAATGCCAGGTGCAGTTGGCCGAGAGAGTGACACTAACATTATCAATAAGACGGTTGTGAGAAGTCATGATGAATGTTAAAGAAATGAGGTTCCTGAGAGCAGATAGCAAATGCGTAGGGATCAGATGTGCGTCTCATGACGTGACCAATGGTGTTGTTAGCAACAGCTAATGCCGTTAGTGCGTACTGTTAGTTCAGTTACATTCTCCTTGTCTAACCAACAGCATTGGGGAAGGATGTGATACATTTTCTTCAAGGGAGACCTCTCAACATGGGCCCTGCTAGTCTTGGGTTCCTATGAGAGAACAGGTCAGAATAATTGTAAGAAAGGCTGTATTTCTATTTGGTGTTTAGTCTTGTACTAATAAATCCCTTGGCCCCAATTTTCTAGTGTCTACTTACCGCACATTAACTCATCTGCATGAGACACGATTGAGGTCAAGATTGTCTCTAATGCAAAGTCAAGGGTCAGAGCATATGGGAATATTTGTTTTGGGATATTATTTTTCTTGTTTAGAGCGCACCAACTGTATTAAAGAATACTTGATATTTAATGGCTTTGGTGTGGCTAAGGTCTGCAAGGATGTAATTGAAACACCACTGAGGTTAGAAAAGATGCACAAACTTCCTTGGTGGCCAGTAAGATTATACTCAGCCCAAAGGGGTTAATTCTACAGTAAGGAAAGAATCCAAGTTATGAGAATGCTTAGGCCTTGTAATACGGTAGTTATCTTTTCACAGCTTTCTCCACAGTCTGAAAGAGAGCTGGAAGGTGGAAACCAATTACCTACCCTATAAGTGGTGTCATTAAAAGTGGCAGGGGCTCAGGATCTGCCCAATTAGGAAGATCAAAGCAGGGGGTTTTGACATGAACTCAAAAGGTGGAATCACTCCAGAAAGAATGAGATAAAGAAGGAGTTAGCTTAAAAAGAACCTTGTTACCTCAGGCCCTCTAGATCTTACAG
>PVKB01005164.1:93385-108031 GCA_004027205.1 Ctenodactylus gundi | reverse complement strand
GTGCTTTCAGGGACACTGAATAGGCACTTATGCCCTTGCCATCTGGCAAGTGTGTGTGGTGGTGGTGGTGGTGGGGAGTTGGTAATGAACCAGCCAGAAAGAGATTCTGCATAGCTATGTGGTTCTGACAGCATAAAAGATAATCCTCGTGGGTCCACCTGTTTCAGCTCAAATTACTTTCTTATTCCATTTGATCGTGACCATGACCTTATCAAACATTCCCTTTTACAGATAAAAACAAGACAGGTTTAGGAGTGGCTTTCTCCATTTGTAGAACAAGGGGCCTGGACTGGATGATGTCTCACAAGTCTCCCATCTTCTAAAAGAACTAAGGCCCAAAGCCACACAGAAAGCCAGGGCTGAGGCTCAAGCCTCCAACTCCTGGTCATGTCACCGGCCCTCCCGGGGAGCTTTGGCTCACTCACCTCCAGGGTCCTGCGCCACATCTCAGCTGGCACTCGTTAAGCACTTACTCCATTTGGAGCATGTTGTGGCCTGTATGGGCTTGTCCAATCCTCATCACAGTTCAGTGTGAGGGGGTACTATTTGTGTCCTGTTTAGGGGCACAAACAATCCTAAACTAAGTTCAAGGCCAAATGCCTCAGTAATGGAGCTGAAATGTGAACCCAGGCATTTGGGCTCCTGATGTGTGTGTGGGCGGGGGGTGGGTGGGGGGGGGCAGCATTTGTTTTATTTTGTTACTGGAGAAACCTCAGGGCCTTCGCACTGAGCCACATTCCCATTCCTTTTAGTTTTGATTTTGAAACAAGGCCTGGCTAAATATCTCACGCTGGGCTCGATCTTGCAATCTCCTGCCTTCCAGAATGCTGGGGTCACAGGCGCTAAACACTGGACCATTCCTTCTGTGGGTGAAGAGTGGAGAAAGGGCTCTGAAGACTGTCTCCCCGAATTATCTGTCCAATCATTCGTATCTCCATTTGTTCTACGATACTTACTGGGGAGCCATCTGTGTGCCTTGTGCTAGGTTGGCTGCTGTCATTAAGAGGCGAGTAGTACCTGGTCTCTGGCCTTCGAAGATTCGCCATACAAGGAATCTCATGATATACTTCTGTTTGGAAAGTATTGGATGAAAACCAGACATTGCCTGAACTAGACCAGTAAACTAGAATTGCGTGGGTTGTCCATATCAGCGTCACTTGGTTGCTGGCTCTAGGAATCTGTATTTTTGTACTGAGCCATGCTCCTAGAAGGGAACAGGAAGCCTAGCTTCCCCTCCTGGGCAATGTCCAGCCTTTTCCAGAAGCAGGTGTTAAGTACCTGCAAGGCCAAAAGCAGGCATTCTAAATGGTTTGGGGACACGCGGGGTTCTCTGGAAGTCCCTGGGAGGTTGCTGGGGAATCTGGTGAACAAAATGGACCAGCAGAGGCTGAGAGGACAGGGCTGTAGGCACTCCAATTTTTGAGTTCACAGCAACTCCTTATTCATCTGATGTACTGGCCTACAACTGGAGATTTAATTTGGAGAAAGGTTTCCAGTGCCAAGGAAACCATTAAACGTTCTCTAGTTAAAACGTCAAAGCAGAATATAAAGAGTTGTGTGAGATTGAACCTAAAAATGGAGGCAGCCTCAAGTAGAGAAGGATGCTGTGTGACTATAGTTTATAACAAGGCAAGTTGCCTGCGTTACTTAACTGAGCAAGAGAGAATTCAGGAGAATACTGGGGAGATTAGTGAAGCACTTTTATATTTTTTAATAGTATTTGTTGGAACTTGAGCATTCCTCTGCCTTAAAAAGTATCGCTTGATGATAGCTCCACTGTCTTAAGTTACTTTACTGCCTTTCTAGGAGATACTTGTAGTGTTTCAAAACTTACATATTTCTATAGAAACTTAGTGTTTATGATGTACCCAAATGCCACCATGACTATTGTTGCATGACTATTTTTGAATGCTTCCTCAAGTCTCTGATGATTAGTTGCTGGGAGAAAGTTGAAGTGGAAGAAGGTACATGAATTAATAAATAAATAACAGGACGTACTAATTAATAGTGAGGTTTTAGAGGTCAGCCCCAGCATAATGAGACACACATGTGAGTCCCAACTGGTCCTTTCATGTGTCAGCTGCCCTAGCTGGCAGCAGGCTCTGCCTACAGGGAGGCCGGAGGGAGGCCTCTGGGCTGGCGAGACCTTCCCCACACTGCACCCCAGTGGGCGGGAACCCTGGAAGGTTCATTGCTGATCCACAACACCTTTCACAAAACCCTTTGAGTCCAATATGTTTCAGAACTTTATTATCTTTGATGTGAACTCAGGGCTTCATCATGCCAAGAACTAGTTCTAACAGTATATCCTCAGCCCATTTTTTTATATTTAGAAGATAGAACATATATTCAACCCTGCACTAAGTTATTGGTAGCATTGTACAGTCTAGATCAGGAATATTTTTGTGGTGACACATGGTAAAGAATATTGAAGTAAGTAAAAAGTTTAAAGAGTACCAGTTCTCATGATGATTCAGATCAGGATTCTCTGCTAGACGATGTTGCTACCAACTCGGTAAGGCCACAGGCCAGGGCTCAAGGGTGCAAATTCTGATTCAGCAGCCTGGGGAGAAAAGCAAGGCCCTGTGGGAAGTCCAGTCGTACTTTATTCAGGTACAGCAGTGTACATGCAGGAACAAATCTCCTCCACAATTGCTACCTCGAATCACCTCTCAAGAAATAAACCGAGAGTTTATATAGTGACACAGACAAAGGTGGCATGAGAGGGGGTCTCAAGGTTCCTATGAGGAGGGTTCAGCTGCGCCGAGTCAGCATAGCTGTGTCACCATGGGAGACTCAAGGCGCCCGCGAGAGGCCTCAAGCCTACCCTGTGGGCATCCCAAAGCCTTGATTACTCCATGTTCCCTACAACTTGTGAAAGTTATTTTGGCTCACGGAGCCTTCTGTATTACAGCACTGAGGGCCAGAGACTTGGGGCCAGAGATTAGTTGGTTGAACTTGAGCAGGTGGCCCCAAATCAGCAGAAGGGAGACTTCTCTTGCTGCTCAATGAGGTGGTCTACTCATTTTTTCAAGCTCACAAGAAAGACTGGGGGTCTTCAGAAACACTCACAATGAGTCTAAAATATTATTCTTTCTTCTACTAAATGTCATACTTCTCCCTCAGGGCCTCTTCCATCTCTTAACACTAAATTGTACATTCACCGATGAAAACATTATAGTCCTATAGGGGACTGTGGAACATTACCACAGCCACCCAGAACTTACAAACGACTCATGCCTTTAGATCACTAAAATGGCTCAGATCCTGCACTTTATTCTAAAAAGGGAAATTAATAATCATTTACAGAAAATGTGCTGTAGTGCTAACAGACCAGCATTGAAGAGGACGTGATCATTCGATTTGGGAACAGATGAAGAGCAACTGGGTCCTGGTGGAGGGGCCATTTTATAAGTCGAGTGCATGGACCCGTGGTAGGATTATGGTTTCAAGCCATAATTGCGGTGGTTGCACATTAGGTTCATGAATTTCTAGCATGAAATACATTGTAATTTTCCTAGAAACTCCATTCCGTATGTAAAGGGGCATTATTAGCAATTTCTGATTTGAGAACTATTCTCATAAATGTGTTAATTCAATTCTCACACCGTCCTGGGAGCTCAGTACTGGTGATCAGCCCAATTTTATAGTGGCAAACTAAGATGTAGGAGGTTTAGGTTGCTTGTTCAGAAAACTAGACAGTGGCAGAACCTGGTTTGAAATAGATGCCACTGACTCCAGAGCCCATTGTCTTAGTGACTCACAGCGTTGCTTTATGTTCATGGTAGTCATTATAGTTCTAAAGGCTGAGGGTGTAGCTCAGTGGTTAAAGCGCGTATCTAGCATGCACAAGACCCGGGGTTTGATTCCCCCATACTACATTAAGACTAGCTGGCCATGGTGCTGAATGCCTCTAATCATAGTACTCAGGAGAGTGAGGCAAGAGATTATCCTGAGTTTGAGACCAGCCTGAACTACCTAGTGAGCTTAGAACCAGACTGGATTACAAAAAAAATTTTTTTAAAGTAAAGATTGTAGGAATGCTACAAGAATTCATATTTGATAAGTTTCTGTAGATTAACATTGAGCATGACAGTCTATCTTGGATATTGGTATACTTAAGTATTATTTCTACTTGCAATCTTCTTTTCATGTTATGTCCCCAGTTTGCGAACAAAAGAATCTTGAAAGTATCTCTTTAAAATATAATGAAAGGAAAATAGCAAATACTATACTTCAGAATTATACTACAACTGTCAAAAGTAAGCAGGATTCTGGGACAAATAGAGAATGTGAATCTCTTTGGTCTGGGACAGAATGAGTCTCTAAATGGAAAGCTTCCAAACCAACAGTTGAGAAGGAAAATGGAAATTAGGAAATACAGTAAATTTGAATACGTGGATTTGCAGCCAGGGACAGTAGGGGCTACTTTGGAGGCTGAGGTAGAAAAGTCATGAGTTCAAGGCCATCCTGGGCAATGTAGGGAGACACTCCCTCAATAGATAAGATAAGATGAGATGAGATGAGATAAGATAAAATAAAATAAATTGAAGGAACAACTTGGATTTAACTAGTGAGGAATTCTCCCCTAGCCTTGGTGCTTTAAATTTTTTTTTCTTCAAATAATAACACCAGAGTCATTAAAGTCAATATATTATTTTCAGACAAAGCAAAAATATTTCTTAGGAAAGCAAACTTTTCCAGGAAAAGTGATAAATGCATTTCTCTGTATAGCGGATAAATTTGACCCCTGAAGAAAAAAGACCAAACTCACAGAGAGGTCAGTCAAAGTACCACCATTTTCAGAGTCACACACATAAGTTTTTAAACTAGTAAGTGACAGAGGCTGGTTTGAACAACATGCAATAGTTGTTGTGACTGGAGCGATGCTCTATTAATTCTATCTTTGGGGTGTTTTGTAATACTCAAGGCATACAGTGTGAAAATGCAATTTTTGTGTTTAGAAGATAGCTACGATGTATGGGTTAAGAAGATTTAAGAAACATATCAGTTAATTACTAAACACGAACCCTTTGATCTTTCTTTTGAAGTAGAAAGAAAAAACAAGAAGAATTTGAACAGTGACTACATATGTGATTGCATAAAATGCTTGCTAAATTTGTAGGTATGATAGAGACATGGTTGTTTCATAAATAATCCTTATCCCTTGGATTACTTCAGGTACGTACACCAAAGCATTTAAAGCTTAAATATTGTGTTTCCTGGAGTCAAACAAACGGGGACTCACGTGTGCTTGCTTCGTAGCAAATGAAAAGAGAGAAAGAGCCCAGTTCTTCCCTTACGGATTAGCCCAGCACGGCCCACGTCACGTGTCATCTCCAGTCACACGGCCTTGTCCGCTTGTAGCCGAGAGAGACTAGCTGGCTGGCCGGGCGCTCAGTTAAAACTCAGATTTTTTTTATCACTAAAAGAGGAAGGAAAGATTAATTCCACTGAAATGTTTGCACCAAGTGTAACAATTATTATAACTTTGCAGCTAGTTATAAACCAACACCACCACAAAAGTTCTTACGATAGTTACAGTTGTGTGACTTGAGTAATGGCACTGCTCAGAGTGACACCCCTTCAGTTTTGATATTTTTTGTCTTCAGAGGCCAAAGCTACCATATACAGATCGAAACCTATTTTGCTCATTTTCTGGAAATAGACACTTTTATCATAGTATACTACTAACTGGACATAATTTATACTATTTTAAAATATACATGGAACAGAAATAATTAAATTGTGTTGAAAGTAATCAATATAATCACAGGTTCTAATTTTTGGTACCCAATCATCTTATGTACCTCACTGGAAACTCTTGATCTAAGCAAAATACAGTATCTCCAACTTGGGTGATGGCAGCTGCTGTTAGGAGACACGGTTCCGTTCAGGACGCACGTTGAAAATGGAGCCAAGAGGCTTTCCTCGTGGTTTGTGCTGGGGAGAGCGGTGCCCAAGAAATAGTCGGCTTAGTCCTAGACGTGTGGTCCACACAACTGGACGGATGAAGTTACTACTTTACTGAGGCTAGAAAAGACCAGGGACGAGCAAGTGTGTGGGAGAAAACGAAGCTGGGCTCAGGAGATGTTAGGCCCGAGATCCTGTTAGATTTCAAGGGGAGGCGCCTAGAATTACGAGTGTGGGTCTCTGAAGAATATCAGAGTGGGGTTGTAAATGTGAGCATGTAAAGCCACGAGGCTAGACCAGATCCCTAATGTCAGGAGGAAGCATCCTGGCGTTGCGCCTTGGGGGTGTCGGCTCTCAGAAGCTGTTAAGGGGGGAAGGATACAGCTAAGGAGCCCGCATAGGTCTCTGGGCGGCTGGGGAGAAAGCAGTATGATGTCTCAGCAGCCTCGAGAAGCGGGATGGGTAACGGTGGTGGCCAGCGGACTAAATGGTGACGCCAAGGACAGGACGTGAGGGAAGCCCAGGGGACTGAGGGCTTGTAACATTGCTGGCACTGGGAAACACCTGCCGTCAGGTGATGACGGCATTTGGCATTATCCCAGGGGAGAGAGGCTTTTTCAAAGGGATTGCATTAATTGGAACTAGACTCCGCCATATAAAATATAAAAAAAACTGGAGTGGTGGCTTTAAAAGGTAGATCACTTAGTTTACATAAAGAAGTCGGAGCTAGGCAGTCCTAGGCTGACTGCTGCCATCCGAGGCTGCCTCTGGGGCAGTGGCTGCTGGAGGCCAGCTGGCACGTGGGGGTCAGGCAGCCAAACACGGCAGGGCAGAGCGCTGTGCCTTAGTCCTTCACGGAGACTGCCGAGCCGCAACATGCAACCTTCTTGCACCTCACCGCTTAAAACTTGGTCACCTGTCCTACTACCTGCTAGAAAGGCGGAGGGAGCAATCTGTTAGTGGGGAGGAAGTGTGCCCAGAGGAGAACGTGAGAGAGTGGGCCTAGGGAGACCACTGGGGTCCCTGGCCCGGTCCTCCCACATTAAACCATTAGGCGCCGCTTACTCATTCCACCCCACCCCATCCTGAAAGCGAGGAAGAACACGTGCTCATGTTTTACTCCCAGGTGTTCTCTCTGCCTCCCCGTTTCTGTTTTTCTACCACCACCACCCATGTCATATGTGTCAGGGACACCCCTCAGCGGTGCCTCGTGAGCAGTTTTCCACGCTCTTCAGAACTGTGCTTTTGCATTTTCCGTGGCTGGGCAGAGTCCGCTCCGTGGGCATGCTATCCTCTTCTGCTGACCATCCTTGGTGGTCTTGACTTCTCTGTATGGAAGGTAGGACTGTGAAGTTTGTTCTTTTCTGGGGAGAGATTATCACTGACAGTTTGCCGGAGTGATGTCATAGGGATGGAATTGCTCAAAGGACGTTGAAGAGCTACCCAGCCGTTTACTTAATAGGTTGGTGATTGTAGGTAACAGCTGTTCTTAAGTGTGTCAGCTCAGTTAATGTTTGCAGTGACCACCCTACGAGGCACGTATGTTTATTAGTACCATTTACAGTTACCCCAGGAGGACAGTGAGGCACTGAGAAGCTAAGGCACCTGCCCAGCATTGCAATTACTCAGTGAGACTGTAGGCACACCGTTAGCACAGTGCCTAGCTGCTTCATGATAAATATGGTTAAAGCTTTTTATGTGTAATTGCCAAAATGCCCCACACAGGGTGCCAACTTATGCCTCTCGGGCAGCGTGGGATGGCCCAGAAAAATATACTTGTCTTTTAAATGACAACATAAGGCCTGAGATGGGTTGGTCTTGTGCATAGGCTTGTTTACAAATACAGTCAGTTTTTGTTATTCATACTGGTTACAGTCTATGACATCATCGTGAACAGTGAATTAGCAATTACTGAGCCATTGTTCCTAAGGGAAATGCAGGGTGAGGCTCCTGGGAACTTCTGTTCAAAACATTTTCATTGACCCATTAATCCGTAGCCTTGTTGCATGTGTGTTTCAGTTTAAAGACACCTTAGTATATAATATATTGTTGAGTATTTAACATTGACCTCACAGCTGATTACACTGTAACTCATAGCTAACGCTTGTCTAAATAACACATGTATTTTCTCTGTAAGGGCGTATTTCAGCCTTCTTGGACAGATGGGCACTAGCCAGCACTTTGACACTATTCTTAGGGGCTTTTTAAACAGAGAAATTACTCCTGCAAGCACTCAAATGTAACAACGTGGCGCTAAATAGATTTCACGTAAGACAGGTATTAACAATGAAACAGCTGAAACAAAGAGGTAGAATTTCTACCAGTGTCACCTCAGCTGGGCATGGGTTTGTTGGGCATCTCAAATTTTTCACCACTGTGCTTATGTTTGAGAATGACTGCTGCAAATACCCACCTGAGGATTCCAGATTGTCAAGGAGGCAAATTAAAGTAGGAAGCGATATACAAATAAGGGAGAGCAGTGGCTTCTCTCTTTTGTTCAGTTCAGCCAACTTGTTTCTTTCCTTTTCACAGGTTACCTACAGAGGTACCATTAGCCATCATTGTAACACATTTCTTTTTTTGTTTAAGAAAGGTAAATGTGCTTTTTATAAAAAGTTATTTTTCAAACCCAACTGCTTTTCAAAGGCCAGAAAATGAATGACTTGAAGATGAAAACAAAGTTTGAAATTTTAGATATCTGAAAAGAAAGAAAGAAAAAAAACTGGTTTTCTTGTCTTGTGATGTTATGCATGACAAGTTCCTCCAAAGATTCTGCTTTAACTTGAGGTGGGATAAGTCCTCGGGCCACAGAGAGCTTTGGAGACCTGGGATGACAGGGAAACACTCCTGGCACCTGGGGATCGCTCTGTCCCTATGGTCTGTTTCAACATAGAGTTAATTTCTGGTCTCTGAGCTAGAGTTTTGGTTGAGTTGGGAGATTTGAAGCAGATAGTGATTATGCTGGTGGTACGACTTCTCCAACCTTTTTCTGTCCAGTAGGTGTCAGACCTGAAGTCTCTTCAGCCAGGTTAGGGTGCTGGGGCCCAGACCCAGGTTGAAGGAAAGCAGGAGAAGCAGGTGGAAACGAAGCCTCTGCACTGTGCTGCTGTTGGTGCAATTATTATAGGAAGTATCACACAATACTGTCTCAGCACCATCCTACCAAAAACAATGATGCCATGCATCACGTAAAGTAACTAGGAAAACTGTCTTAGTTGCTTTCTCATTGCAGTGACAGAATACCCAACATCAACACGTAAGGAGGACAGATTTTCAGAAGGTCAGAGTCTGCATGTGGGTGGCCAGCAATGGTGAACAAGCATTGTGGGGG
Source organism: Ctenodactylus gundi (assembly GCA_004027205.1). Lineage (NCBI taxonomy): Eukaryota > Metazoa > Chordata > Mammalia > Rodentia > Ctenodactylidae > Ctenodactylus > Ctenodactylus gundi. Next base: position 98,787 of record PVKB01005164.1, on the reverse strand, counting down.
TGCAGCCAGAGAGCTAGCTCTTTGTGGCACCGCAGACGTGGAAGTCGAGTCAGAGAGGAAGGGCGGAGCTACCCTTCCAGGGCAAGTCCCAAGAATCCGCTCCTTCAAACTAGGCCCCACCTCCCAGGTAGTAAAGGAGTATTCTGTCGACAACTATGACATCTAATATCTGAGGCTTTTTGCGGGACACTCCAGAACCAAACCATAACAAAAACTCATATCAGGAGCCAGGAGGTGCAGAGCCATGCAGTTAGGAAGTCCTGTAAGTCAGCTAGTAAGTGCAGCGTCATGGTGTGCATCTTTCCAGGTCATTAAATTGTTTCTTTTACTTCATACTAGAGGTTTGGGAGTAGCCACACACTTGGGAGAACTGATGATCTGTTCCCAGCCAGTCCTTTCCTGGCAACAGAGAACTACCCAGCCCCCACCAAGTCTCAAAGAACACAAACCAGGCTGTGAATTCTGACAAGCAGATATTCCTAATACCTGTGCAGTTTTTATTTTTTTTTTAACCAACTTACACCAAGAGAATATGGCTAGGTTAATTTGTCATAATCACAGGAAACACTGAAGTGCATTTAGGATCTATGTCATTTAACAATTGTTTCTTGAATCCAGTTTGCAAATTAGAATTCAATTTCCCCAGGCTTGCTCAGTTCAATACGGTAGCCACCAGCACATGTGGTGATTTAAACATAAAATGTAATCAACTAAAATTACATTTAAAATTTAGTCCTCAGTCACCCTAATCACATTTGAAGTGGCCATTAGCCACATGTTACTAATGGCTGATACATGAGCCCAAGGATGGAGCACTCCCATCATTGCAGAAAGTTTCACGGGTCGGTTGTGACATAGACTGGGGTGTGGGCACTAAAGCTCAGTTCCCCAAGGGTACTGTTTCCATATTATAGGTTGTGGATACCATGGAGATCCCTTAGTAATATGAGCATAATCATAATGATATGCATTAATATTTTAATATAAAAATGCTCTAAATAATGATTGTCCCAGAATCGTGTCTGATAAAAGTTTTCTATTATACTTATGATTACTGTTATTGTTTAAGAAAGAAATCAAAGCAGCAAGGGTTTGACCTTGGTGGCCAGAAGGGGATGTCACCATCAAATATATAACAGATGTGTAAGACAAGGACTTGGTTTGTGAAGAAAAGTGTAATAGTAAATTTGTTGAGTGGGGGTGCTGGCATTTTATTTGGACCAGTGTTGTGTGTGCAGAATTGTAGATGTGTTTTGAGGCTGGGGCTGGTGTTAGCAATGGGGGAATATCTTCATCAAAATAATCGATGCACTGAGCATCTCAGGTTACCAAAAAGGAAAGGCTCAAAGTTCTAAGGTGATGGGAAGAGGCGGAGGAGACAGGACTTGAAGAGCAAAAATTAGGAGAGGAGCCAGCATGACACCGTGTGCCAGAGATGTCAGGGTAGGAGGTCTGTGTTAGAGGCATGGAGAAATAGGAAATGTAGGTGAGTGGCAGAGTTCTGGGAGCTGTTATGATTGTTTGGAGATGGAAGAGGAATTACTGTGTAGCAGCCAGGGCCCAGGCAAAGCAGGCTGTGAGGTTTTCTTACATTTCAGCTACCTAGTAGCACAGTGCTCAGGTTGCCTGGGGTAACCGGCTGTGGCAGAAGGCCTGGGGGCAAAGGACCCCGAAAGAGACAACTAGCCATGAGCTCGGGGTGGGCAGTGGAGTAGGATCACAAGAAAAGTATACCCAGAGGGCTGGCGGAGAGGGATGGAGAGAAGAGAAGTGGCGGGAGTCACCCTGAGGTGCGGAGCAGGCGTGCCAGCAGAGGTAGAAGGCTTCTCTTCTTCCAGAAGGCAGAGCTGGGGCATTTCTAGTTGAAGCAATGATCATGAGCGCCAGGTGGAGGGAAGATTCACGGTGGGCCTCTGCTGAGATCCAGCGGCACTGTGAGAGGAACCGGAGTGGAGGGAGAGGCACGGCCGTCACGCAGGGCCACTGGGGTTCCAGGGCTCATTCCTTCTTCTGTTCCTTTATTCCTTCAGCAGACTTTGTGGAGGTCACGCAATGGTGGACACATTGTGTTAGCTGATGGTGTGGAGCCTGTGTACCCACTGAGTGCAGATACTGTATGGAATTCAGTTAAAACACGTAGTAGGGGTCCTGCTTTTTAGAAGCGTGGAGTCATACTGGAGAGAGTAGACGAGCACGCAAGAAACCATTGGACGGACTTATGCAAGAAGTATGCAGTTATGGGCTAGTATTTACGATGTCGGGGTGAGGGCTGAGCTATCAGCACAAAGCAGTGGGAAGACCAGGACAGTTACAGAAGCGTTGGAGGAATTGGGATGTGAGCTAGATTTTCAGGACGAAGGTTCAGTAGGAAAGGCAGATGGAAGGAACAGCCTGCAAAGCCATAGATGGCAATGCACTCTATTGTTACTTGTTAATGAGATTGTCTGACATTGAGCGGAAGAAATTGCAGGGGAGGTGGAATATTTGCAAAGAGATCCTTGGGGGTCCTAGAAGGCAATGGTGTGGCAATAGGGAGCCACTTTCCTATCTCCCCTGGCTTTTCTCCTTGATCTCAACACTGCTTTTTTTTTTCAAGATTTCTTTTTCAATTATGCAATTATTATGCAAGGGTAAACCTAGTGCTCACTGGATGTGTGTGGTTTGACCTGGGGAGCACTGAGAAATGCCCTGATCCAGAGAGTGAGTCCCTCACTAACCCCCTGCCACCCCTCGTGTCTCCTTTAGATGAAAGCAGTTTAGGCTGAGAGACACCTAGAGGCCTGTTTGTTGGGTTCAGCTCATGAGACCCCTTGATCAGCTTGTGTCTGCTGAGGGCTGGTGCCCTGAAACCCATATGGAGCCTGGAATAAGAGAAAAAAATGCGTGCCCTGTGTGCTTGTGTATTGGTATTTTCTCAGTGATTGACTTCCCGAGCATGTTAAGGTAGCTTTAAAAATTCGAAAAATTGGAAAGTAGAAATATTAAAACTCTCCATTATTTAAAGTAATTTATTTATACTAAATTCTAAGTCAGAATTTATTATAATAATCCTTATCTATCCTTAATAGAAAAATAATTAATAAAAATTATAAAATCTTTCTTCTATTAAGTGCACCACTATGTCTGAAAATTTATCTTTTTTTTTCTTACAGCGCCCCGCCCCTGAGAATTTATCTTAATCAAACAATGATGCTAAATAATTGTCTTGGTCACTTTTTCATTGCTAACACGGTCAAGTGAAGGGAGGAAAGGTTTGTTTTAGCTCATGTTTCAGAGGTCTGAATCCATGCATGATTGGCTGGCAATGGCAGAAGGGCCTGGTGTGGAGGGAAGCTACTCACAGCACAGCTGCCCGAAAGCAGGAAGGAAAGGGAGCAGGCAGGAAGGAAGTGGGATCCCGCCCCCAGTGACCCTCCCTCCACTCAGACCCCACCTATCATGGCACAGGAAACCATGAATGGATAATAGACTGAGAAGGTGAGTGTCCTCAAAATCCAGCCATCTCCTAGGCACGTGATAATTTGATTTTAGATTTAAACAATAATATTTAATTAACCTTAGTTCAGCTGCAAGCTTTTTCTGATGGTGTTTTATTTAAAATTTTGGTATTTTGTCCAGCACAAATATTTTGCATTGCTATTTACAGTATTGCACTAGAATATTATTCATTTTGATTGCTGAGGTTTTCTCATGCCTCCTTAAAATACGTGCCCAAAGTGAGGGTCTCTTTTGTCTCACTTAGTCCCAGCTGGCTTGACCTTTTGCGGATAGCACAGGCATCACAGGGAAGGAATAAAGGGAAACAGTATGTCTGTTCAGTGTTACGGCTTGGATCTAGAGTAACCCCCAAAAGTGACTGAAGACACTGAGGGATGAGGTCACTCACCGTTCATTCTTTCATTCATCGAGGATAGACTTATTGAGCACTTCCTGTGTGTCATGCGCTGAGACTTCCCATAAGAATAATGGCTTTTGAGACTCTTCTCAGTTCAGTGTCTCACACCTAGCCCTTTCCCACTCCCACTCTGCTTCCTCCAGGTGGCAAAAGTGAAGCTCAGGGAGATGAAGAAACTTGCTCAAGGATGTGTGGGGAGCCCCAGGTGTCCAGTCTGGTGTCCAGCTCTCTGCTTGCTTCCCGAGAGCAAGCTCTTTCCCAGGAAGCGGGCTGCCTGTTTTGGAACATGGTCACTCCATCCCATTGCTAGAAGTGTATACAGATTATACAGGTGTGAAAATGACCCAGATGGTCCTGTCATGGTAACAAATATTTTTTAAGGACATTCATCCTATTTGTAACAAAACAACTTGATGAATTAGTCACCCAATTTTGCAGACAAGGGAATAGGTGTAATAATTTGAGATGACATGTCCCCAGTCACCTGCCGTTGTCTAGGGGATCTGACACTGGGCCAGAGTCATGTCTCAGCACTGCATTGCCCATCCAAGGACAGGACTGTAAGCAAGTCACCTGTAACAAACTCTGTGCCACGTCGGCATAGGCTACATGGTTTATCGTAAAGAAGAAGGATGTCACCCTCTATGCCTCTCAACCCACATTCACTCTGTAACAAAATATCTGAGAAGAATCAACTCATAGGAGGAAATATACTTTGGCTCATGGTTTCAGAGGCTTTAGCCCATGGACACTTGGTTCTGTTACTTTGAGCATGTGTGCAGAACTTCTACGAGGTCCTGCTTCTTGAAGGTTGTACCACAGGCTGAGGGCCAAGCCTTCAACACGGGGGTCTTTGAGGAACGTTCAAGATCCAAACAATAGTACTCACTCTCCCACTTGCAGCCCTTTATATTTTAACCACTGAACAAACAACAGGGTAACATAATCAAAGAGCTTGGTATGACTCAACAGGCCAGTTATCCACTCACCAACTCCTGGCACCTAAGGTCACCCAGTGAAGGATCGCTTCTAGAGGCCAGCATATTAGGTGGCCCTGAGCATTCACTCTGAGCCACATGTACTACTGCTCCCTGTGGGCTCACTGGACACTCAGCCCAAGAGGAAGCTCTCACCTCCCAATGCGTCTCATACAGAGCAGACATCTCCCTGTTGATGTGAATGCCACCTACGTGGGGTGTGTTTGCTCCCAGGCCCCTTCTAGGCCAGCTGTACTTCTGTTACTGTCATGTAACCTAGTGAAATGTGAATGTGTAAGGAAGCTATTGTATCTTTAAGAACCAAGATGACAGGTTCAGAAAGACTTACTAAAGGAGAGATGCTAAAATAAGATTATTATTGAATTGGAGGTAGGCAAGGTAACCAAAAGGAGGGAGGAGAAAGGCATAACATTTAAAATGTTCCAGTATCACGTCCCAGATGGCTTCTGCCAAGCCCTGCCCCTGGCCAGTGGAGCCGACAGAGCTCAGGCTCCTGCCTGAAGGGGGCG
>PVKB01005164.1:0-93285 GCA_004027205.1 Ctenodactylus gundi | reverse complement strand
GGATCCCTGACTTGATCCACTCAACTCTCATTGACCGCGTTGCCACAGGGATCTGGAGATAAACACCCAGTCCTTGAGATGGACACTGTCCAGAGACCTCCAGGGCTTTTCGCATCCTAAAAGTTCTCCATTATGTAGATAATGTGAAGGATGACTCAAAAGAAGGCCTCTTGAGTTTTCTAGCAGAGAGAGGATAAAAGGTTCCAAAGGAAAGGGCAGGGTTAACTCAACTCCAGGTCAGATATCTAGGTCTATCCTTGTCTGAGAGCAAAAACACCCTAGACTTAGGTAGAATAAGGCCCATTTTGTCTCTGACCCTCCGTGCAGCTCTCAAACAGCTAAGGAGTTTCCTGGGACTAACCCTTTTCTACCAGCTGCTGGTCCCAAGATACAAGGAAATAGCTGGGCCTCTTTGACAAAATGGTAGAGGAAGCTCGGGGTCGCTAACTGACAGCCATGTGGACTCTGAGCTGCAGTACTTCAGAAGAGCACGGAAACCCTCACGAGCGGCACGTGGCCTGTGCTATCCAACCTTGTCCCTCCAGGTGATCTGCTCAGGCTCTGAACTCATTAAGAGCTTGTACTGTACGTATGGACGCATCTCATGCATCCAGTTTAAACCCGAAGGAGCGCTGGAGCACACACGCCCAGTGAAATCTGGCAGTCGGTGAAACCCGTGGGCGGGAACTGCACTGGAACCCATTTTGGACCTTTCCAATTAGCAGGACGTTGTATCCCTCGGCTAGGCATTGTGAGATCCCAGCTCCAGGCAATGGGAACGACGCGGGAATAGCTTGTCGATGAGTCTTCTTTTCCCTTTGTAAGAACCCATGGCTTTGGGGCTGGAGGAACGGCTCAGCCTTTAAAGCGCTTGTATAGCAAGCACTACTTCGAGTGCTACGTACCCAAGTTCGATACCCCAGAACCCCATAAGCCAGTTGTGGAGGCACACACCTGTAATCCCAGCGCTCACGGGGGCTGAGGTAGGAGGACTGCCATGAGTCCAAGGCCAGCCTGGGCTCCATAGTGAGTTCAGGACCAGCCTGGGCTATACAGCGAGACCCTGTCTCAAAACAAACAAAAAAGAATTCATGGCTTCCCTTAAAATTTGAAGTTAGCCATTAGTTCCTATGCTTTGTCCTGTTGGGTAAGACGGAAACTAAATTGTGGTATGTGGCTATCATAAACCATTTGCCATGAAGAATAAAGGAAAGCTTCAAAGGGTTGGGAGGAAATGATACGGAGGAGGCGGAGGAGGAGGTTAAAGGCCCACGGACAGGAGGAGGAATGGAACAGGAAGCTAGAGTGCTTGAGAACACCGAAACAGTGGGAGCCGTGCGGTGTGCCCACAGGCACACTGGTGAAGAACACAGGAAAGAGCCTGAGACAGTCATGCACGCTTGGCACCAAGCTGCTCAGGAGGCCCAGGCTGGAAGTCACAAGTTCAAGGCCAGCTGGTGACTTAGCAAGGCTGTCTTAAAGAAAGAAAAAAAAATTAAAGGACTGGGGGTTGTAGTTTGGTGGTAAAACATTTGCCGGGTATGTGTGAGACGCTGGGTTCAGTCTCTAGTACCAGTGGCTGGAGGAATAGCACAGTGGTTAAAGCACTTGGCTTGCAAGCACAAAGCCCTGAGTTCAATCCCCCAGCACCACATAAAAGCTGGGCATCATGGTACATGCCTATTGCTGTGAGTCCAAGGCCAGGCTAGGCTACATGGTGAGTTCAGGACCAGCCTGGGCTACAGAGTGAGACCCTGGCTCAAAAAAAACCAAACAACAACAACAACAAAAACCAACAACAACCCCTCTAGTACCAAATACATCCAGTGTGTGTGTAAGTGTGTAGTGTTCACACACTCCCACCTGAATGAATAGACATATATTCATTCATTCGTTGAGCATTTACTGTCTGCCAGGTGCCAGGATAGGTGTGTGAGGTCCTGCGTCTCACCTGTCAGAAGGAAAAGGTAGTAACATCAGTCCCATCGTACAGATGGAGAAACAGAAGTTCACAGACTCGTAGCAAAAGGGTTAAGGTTGAATTGCTAGTCAGGGGCAGAACCAGAATCTGTCTCTGGGTACATGGCTGTTCCCGAGACCTACTTGGGAGCAAACTGGAGACTGAGCTGTCAGGGAGAGCTCTGGCTGAGACCAGGGTCTAACGTGGAACTGGCAGGAGCTAAGCGGGCAGTGGGAAGAAGGCAGAAGAGCCAAAGCTGGAGCTGGCACTCTCCTGGCACTGGCCAGGGAGCCACGGGGAAGGGCCCTGGGGTCCCCCCGGAGCCTGAGCGGGGAGGGAGGCACGGCAGAAGCAACAGCGCTCTGCCCGGGGGTGAGACCCGGTCACACGAAGTGACTCACCCACCCTGATGACGCACCACACCCTCAGCTGGGGATCATGTTGAAACAACTGTCACAGCAAGTTCAAGGGTGGGTATATTTAAGGAATCATCACTATTGTTGGCTCGGTTCCCAGAGAGAGAGAGAAAGCAGGGCCTTGTTATCAGCGAATTCTCAAATGCTCTGACTCTCACTGCCGCCTCCTCTCCCACCTCCTCAGCCTTTAGGTGACAAGAAACCCTCAGGACAAGGGTGGAGAGGCCTGGGAGGTGCCCTGCAGTGACCCAGAGATGAGCGGAGGGAGGCTCTGTGGTGCCGAGTGAGTCAGGAGGCCAAGTGCCAAGTGAAGACATCCCAGCGGCCCTACCTGCCTCACGGGGCGAGAGAGAGCCCTGGGACGCACGGAGGCTTCATGGCGACGGCGTAAAAGCCTAACTGACCACAGAAAGCCGTTGAGAGACTACCCCCCACCCCCCCAGGACAGGGATGGCGATTCATTCCAGGCAGAGGGCGAAGGGAGCTTTTGCACTGGGCCCCTCAAGAACATAGGGGCATAACAAGTGTGACTCCACAGTAACACAGTGGAGCTTCCCAGAGCACCCCCACGTGGGGGCTCTCCCAACGCGGTTCTCTGCCTCACCACCTGCCCTACCCGAGACCACTTGCACAGGATGCAACAGGCAAAGGTTCGAATCTCAGTTCTGGTTTATGAGCCGAGGCCAGGACACAGCATCAGGGCGTTTTCCTTTGGTCTGCATAGCTGGTCCTTTTTCTTCTCCTAGATCTAGCATGTGATCTCAAAGAAATTATTTCCATGGGAATAAAACCATTTTGCTAAGAAGAAGGAAGGGAAGGCACAACCTTGAGACTTGAGGCAATGCATTGGATGCATGTAACATGTAACCCAAGCCCTCCCCTGCCTGGGCCTTGGTCCCTCAGTTCTCCCGAGTCAGCCTCTCTGGTACCTGGATGGTGGCTTCTGGCATCTGGGCTTCCTGTGTCCAAAGTGCCCTTAGTTCCTAGGTCTTGGGCCTGCTGCCTGGGCCACCAATTTTCTACTGATCGTTCTTATTTTCTCTGTCTAGTTCTCACTCCTTCTTTTTTGTTGATTTCTCATATTCCATATTAGATACTTGAGTATTCTGTCTCAGGCTGCGCAGTGTCAGTAAGAAGCTACTCAGAATCCGACCTACCCGGTTTAAAAGCCAGTTCTCCCAGCTGGCTACTGGCTGGTTGTACGGCTCTGGGCAGCGCAGTCCCTGGACCTCAGCTTCATTTTCTATAAAGTAGGGAAAACAGTTTGTACCTCTGTGGGAGGTCTCGTGTCACAATCCACCAAATAGTGTCCTTAAGGAGTTTCACAACAGATGGTGGCTTTCTTCTTGTAGCAGGCTGACTCTCCCAAGTCTCACACTCCTGTTGAGCCTAGCTGCAGTGCCCCCAGGAGTCCTTGTGGAGGGTGTCAGGACAAAGCCATCTTTCTGTGACTCTGTGTTTATCTTCCCTGGTCCTCTCAGCAGCCCTCTTCCCCTACGTGTGGCAAAGTGCTGCAGCTCGGGTATTCTGCGCCACCACCATCTAGAGCCAGAGTGGGCATGCCTCCAGAGTCGTAATTGTTTTATCACAGGCTAACGAGGCCGGCCAAGGCCCAGGAGGAGGGATGATAGGACTGGAAGGAAACGTGGCTCCTGGGAAACTTGGGTCCAGCTTTCTCCTGCGTCACTGAGCAACTCATGTCCATGGACACCGACTTCAGGTTGTCTTCAATTTCAACTGTGGACAGTAGGGGCACTTTGACGTATGTTGGAGTTATATCCAATAAGCCCGTCACAGGTTGGAAAGGTGGGCAAGGCGCTACATCCCCCACACTGCAGCGCGGCAGCTGCCGAGTGAGGCTGCTTTCCCTGGTGACCACGGGGCTGACGGGGCTGTGTCGCTGTCACCAGAGCGGATCGCGCCCAATGTCACAAGCTCGGGAAAAGACCAAAGCACAAAATGTGGTCTTTACTGAGTGATGCCGCCTTTGGGTCACTATACAAATTGAAAAATTATGAGCCGAATCACCCGTCATTGAGTTGGCGACTATCAGTTTCTTTTCTCCTGTCTTGCTTCCCTTTCATTCAACAAACAAGAATGAGGCATCTGGTCACTAGGGACACGAAAGTGCATGGAAACACACACTCCCTCCAGGGTCAGAGCGAGGCGGCCAGGTCAGCTGGGAGGTCAGCGGCTGCCTTGGCTGCTTGTCTACAGAGCTGTGGCTGAACAAAGCTTTAAAGGCCGAGGGTCTGTCACTGGCTAAGAAAGCGTGAGATTTCCAGGCCAGGGCAGGGGCTGGGGGAAGACTCAGCAGGTGTGAGAGGCGCTGGAAAAAGGCCAGCACATGGGGGTGGGCAGGGGCAGGGTCTTCGGGGCTCCGGCCAAGGAACCGGGTCCTGGACTTCCTAAGAGCCACAGGAAGCCCTTGTGTGGTTTTGGAGGAGGGATGGCTGCGTTGCATGTGATTGTTGGTAGAATGAATGGAGGAGTTCATTGACACCTTTCCTCCTGCATCACACATCAGATTGAGTCGTGAGTCATCTAGCAGGTGCTAGGGTATGCAGAGCGTGCTTTGATAGACTACAGGGAAGGTGAGGTGCTGTCTCAAGTTCCCGCCCAACACTGGGTCACAGCAGTGTCCGGGGCCCCATGGGGCGACCTCAGGGCATGGGCACCTGGGTGAGAGGGGGACTCAAAGCAGGTGTGCTGAAAAGAGAGCAAAATTCCAGTGACATTTCCTGGAGGCACGCCACCTCCTTCATGACAGGCCAGGATTGGCCGTTCTGAGTTTTTTGTGAAGAAAAAAGAGGAAAACGCAGTGATCGTCTGGGCCTTCGCTGAGCTGGTCATGTTCCCTAAGCAAAGGGAGGCGTCCATTCCATGACAAGGTGAAGTGCTTACGTTCATAACCGAAGTTCAGTTCAACCCTTATGGCTCATAAAGATGTGTTCTGTCAACAGAACCCAGCCTTCCCTGGCTACTGTGGTTACGAACGTACGGGCAGCTATTTCCTGTGTGATCACAGGCACATTGCTCAGGACTGCTTTGAGTTTCTGTATTTTTAAATTGGGAATAATGATAGCTTTCTTACTGGATTAAATGAGAAAAATGAGCCGGGCCTAGGAGTGCAGGCCTGTGATCTCAGCGCTTTGGTAGGCTGAGGCAGGAAATATATTTACTAGACTTAGCGTACTATCTCCTACCTGTGTGTGCTACCTGTGGCAGCAGCTGTTAATATGGCATGTGTTGTGTATAGGTGAGATAACTACGAAGCTTCTCTAGGACTCAGAAAGGCAACCCAGTAGATAGCACGGCAGACAGTAAGGGAGTGGTGGGGACTGGGGCGAACTGAAGAATCCGTGGACTAAAGAGCAGCAGGTCCTCAGCTTTGGCCATTAGCTGCTGAGAGTTCAGCTCTGGGGACAAGTGCGAACGTTGTCTGATTTTGTCAGACATGTTGGGAATCCTAACTCATAATATTGGTGTCCAATTCAAATTTATTTAGTTATTTGAGGCAGGGTCTCACTCTGTAGCCCAGGCTGGCCTTGAACTCACAGAAATCCCCCTGTCTCAGCCTCCCAAGTGCTGAGATTACCAGCATGTGTGACCATGCCCAGTTTATGTGGTCCTGGGGAATAGAACCCAGGGCCTTGTGCTTGCTGGGCAAGCACTTTAACCACCGTGCTATTCTTCCAGCCCCACCAATTCAAGTTTTAAAACCCACAAATTATAAAAGCAGCACAAGCTAACAACACAATGGAACACACGAAATAGTTTGTGGAGCAAAGCCTGAATGAAGGCAGCTAACACAAATGTTCACAGTGTCCAGGCTGTCCTGCAAGGCCAGATCTGCCCCACAGACACGGCTCTCTACCTGTGCATGAAAGGCGCCAAAGTCAGGTCTAAAGAAAGCCTCTGAGACGGGTCCTGTGGTAGGGCAGCATTGCTAGAGCACGCCCACACTAGCCTGGCTCAGTGGGGGCTTTAAAGAGGACGGCACTCTTAGCTTTGGGTACTGGGGCAGTTACTCAAAGGCAACAATGGCCTTGAACACTCTTAAGTCAGGCTGGGTGCGTGGTGCATGCCTGTAATCAACCCCAGCACTCAGGAGGCTGAGGCCGGAGAATTGCAGTGAGTGCAAGGATAGCCCCGGATTCATAGCGAGTTCAGAGCCAGCCTGGACAACAGAGTGAGACCCTATCTCACAAAGCAAAACAGAACAGAACCGAACTGAGCCGAACCGAACGGAACCAAGCCAAGCCAAACAAAACCAGTCCAAACCCAGCTCGGGAAGTGGTCTTCCTGAGGACCTTGAGGAGGTTTCGGGTAGGAGTCTTTGGGTGGCAATACCAAAAATGTCCACGGGGGGGCGATGCCACACAAATGATGGAAGGCATCGCCTAGCGATTTTAAAATGGCCTCCCTGGGAGTCAGCTGAAACGAGGCCCGTCCCCGCCTGGGTGCGAAGATTCCTACAACCTGGCGGCTCTTCACAGTGATGTGGCTGTTAAACGTTCACAGGAGACGGCTGGTGTGCCAACCAGCCAGCCTTCCTTCCCTGCTCAGATGGCCCTTGGTGTCCTACCCTGCGCCCTGGGCGGCCACAGGGCCCTCTGAGTCTCTGCAGCGTCAGCCCTGTTGCCCATGCCTACACCCCTCTCAGATCCAGCACGCAGGCGCCGGGCACTTCCCCTCCTGATGGACACGAGCTAGGTCCCAGGCACGGAGCAGCTTCACGGGGCCGCGTGCCCTGAGGCCGACCTAAGAGGTTTGGGCTCGGCTCTCGGGTTTTGGCTTTGTCGGCCTCATAATCTCTGTGTCAGCTACTCACACCTAAACAGATGAGCGTGACCGTATTTCACTTCACTTTCACAGAAACAGGCTGCGGCTGGATTAGGCCTAGAGCGATACATGGCCAATGCTCATAGCCCGATTTTAGGAGGACTAGGAATGGTTTTTACATTTCTGAAGGGTTGTAGGAAAGAAAGCAAAGGGTAACAAAGACTGGACTGCCTGTGGCTCACACACCTGAAGCATTTACTAGCTGGTTTGCTATCAGAGCCGGCAGAACATCATCTCAGTGCGTCTCAGAAAGTCTTAGCCACGCAGACATGCAACTCAGCCCCTCAGTGTTGTAGGATCTGACTGGTGGGTCACAAAAGAAAAGAAGGCAGAAGCCAGGAGACCCCAGGACCCATCCAGTCCAGGGCTTGGGCCTCGCATGACCCTGGCAGAGGAGCTCTGGGCTGGGGGCGGGGGGGTGGGGGGAGGAGGGAGAAGGCCTCTTAGGTCTCTTTCAGTTGTCTGTCTTGGGTGGTTCTTAAGAAAGAGTATCAGAAAAGCTTCCACCAGAAGAAGAGTCAATAGCAGTTGGTGAGAGGAACTTTCATGTCCTGGGTTATTCCGGGACGTGAGACTGGGCTTCGACTCGGCCCTTTGCTGTTTTCTGGATTCTGACGTCAGGGCACGAAGAGTCTGGCTTTCTCACCTCTTGGAGAAGGAGGTGTTGTGGCACAGAGACGTGATTAAGAATTCTTGTCAAGTCAGATCTCTGCTCTGCAGCCAAGATGATTCTTTTTGTTCCAGATGTAGTCACACGAGCAGCAGAGACGGCGGGTGTCGGACCCAGGGCACAGTCCCCAAAGAGCAGGAAGAAGAGCCCTGGCTAAGAAAAGCAAGTTGGGCCCGTCAGACAACGGCCCGTAGCAGCAGAACGCAGACGCTGGCTCCTGAAAGCTGTGTGCTCGGAGGCCTGTTCCCTTGTACACCGGGCTGGGGAGAGTGGTAGGGAGGGCATTATTTTTCAGGACAAGAAAAATGACTCAATACCCAACATCCACAAATTTAGGGAAGTAAAAGTTTATTTTCACTTACAGTTTCAGAAGGTCACAGTTCCTTCAGGGGTGGCCAGCAACACTGGAAGTACATGGCAGAGGCAGAGTTGGAGGCAGCTCCTTGACATTACACACAGGAAGCTAGGGGCTGGAGGGGCGGCTCAGCGGTTAAAGTGCTTGCTTAGCAAGCGCTAAGTCAAGTGCTAAGTACCCAGGTTCGATTCCCCAGCACCACATAAGCTGGGCGTGGTGGCAAACGCCTGTAATCCCAGCACTCGGGAGGCTGAGGCAGGAGAACTGCCATGAGTCCAAGGCCAGCCTGGGCTCCGAAGTGAGTTCAGGACCAGCCTGGGCCACAGAGCAAGACCTGTCTCAAAAAACAAAAACAAAACAGGAAGCCAAGTCAAGGCAAGTTGAGCCTAGTCCTCCAAGGAAGGCAGGAAGCAGCTTATATGTCCTTCCAGGTCTCATCCCAGGGATCAGCCCCTCCTGGATCCAGGTGTGGAAGGTGTGGTAAGCCCCCACTACACGCTGATAATCCAGTTTACACACCTGTAATCCAGCCCTCCAGACTAGGCCCCAACCTCCCAACAGCACGTGGTTCCATAGTCAGTCTATAACATGCGAGTATATGAGACCTTTGGGGGACATTCCGGATCCAAACCACAATGAATACTATCAGGTAAGTAGGGCTGTTTACCTCTCATGAGCTCCCCTGGCTACCGCGAGGAGCCAGTGGTTCCTTCCAGTGTCATGGTGGGTCCAAAAGCTGGGGCACACCTGGTGCCGCCAGACCCAGGCAGGCTCTTGGGTTTGGGGCAGGGCCTACTTTTACCTTGTTAAGTTCGCCTCTTGCACAATGACTTCACAAGAGCCCTGGAGGAAAGACTGTTACTTACTGCTTTGTGTGTGTGTGTGATTCCAAAAAGAACACATACTTACCACAGGACGTCTTCAAATGACAGAAAGGTGTAAGTGTAGAAAACGCACACAGTAATCTGAGGTTCAAAACCAGCGGAATTCAGAGGGCCTTTCCTTACTGCGCACCTGCTGGGTACCAAGCACTGCTGCTGACGCTGAGGGTACAGCAGTGGACGCAGGGCCCAGCTTCCCCCTCACAGAACTTAAGCTCCACTGAGGGAGACAAGAAGACAGTCACAGAGAACAGGGCTGGTAGCCGCGGGGACAGTGCACCCTTTGGTGCGTGTGTGGTATTGGACTACTGTGGGTCTGCGGAGGGAGCCCCTGGCCTTTACAATGAGCTATTTCCCTAGTTCTTTTGGGGTGGGGAGCTTCAGTTTTAAGAGATGGCCTCATTACGTTGCCTAACTTGACCAGATGGGGCTTGAATTTGTGACCCTTCGGCCTCAGCTGCCCACAATGCCATGACTACGGACCTGTGCCACTAGGCACGGGCCAGTGCACCACTTCTGATGGGGTGTTCAGGGCAACAGGACGCAAGATATGTAGGACGGGGAAAGAGTGCTTCAGACAGAGGATCAGAGAGGGCACTAAGGTAGGCGCCGGCTTGGTGCGGGCCGTCATGGCTAGGGCTGAGGCAGCAGGGCCACAGAAGAGTGACACGACTGATCTCGTTAAAAAATAAAAAATCATTCTGGACGGTGAGTAGAAAGCCGGTGGGGCCCGCGGTGGGGGTTGACCAGGGAGGAAGAGAAACTAAGTAGGAGCAGAAGTAGTAGTCGTGGCGGGCTGTGAAAGCGGAGTGGCCCTGGTTGGAGGGTGGAGGCAACAACACCTCCCTGCCCACACCTGCCCCTGCCCACTGGGCCTCTGCGCGTCCCTCTCGGCGGTCCCTGTGCTTCTACTGGGAGCCCCAGGGCTGCTTTGGAAACCAGTGGAATAGCGGACTAGAGAGACTCTCCCAGCTCCAGGCTCCCGGGTCTTGTGACCCCCCCCTGTTTGTTAGGTTGTACTTCATTCGTCACCTGCCAGGCCTCTGAAAATGTCAACCTGAAGACTGGATGTGTCTGGGAAGTGGACGGATTTTGAAGATTAATTCAGCTGTCGCATAGCGCACGTGGCCAGCCCTGTGCAGGGATTATAGTGATAAGGAAGATAAATTTCTCCCTCAAGAAGCTCACTGGCTCTGATGGAAATGGGGAATCATACACACAGCTGAAGTCCAAGGTCAGAGAGGCCACTGGCCTCCCCCACCTTGCGTTCCGTCCTGTGCATTCTGAGCCATGGTTCCCAAGCCAGGCTGATTGCAAACCAGGCTGATCGAGGAGCTTCGGAACACGCAAACTCCCAGGCTGCTCCTTCCCAGGTTCTACCTCAGCTGAGCCTGAGCAGCTGAAAGGTGTGGGTTTGAAAAGACCCCAGCAGAAGCGGGTGAGCCATTAGGTTTGGGGACTGCAGGAATTCTCTTCCTTTTCCAGTCTCCCCAGCTACCTGCATCTGCCCACGTGGCTTCCTGTTGTCTCAGAAATTCTCTCCTGGCCTGAGCCACCGACCTGTGAAACTGTCTGGCCACGTTCATTCCCCCGCAGAATACGACCAATGCGGAGGACGGTATTCTCGCAGGGCACCCCGAGATCTCATCGAAGGAGTTCCCTTGGGGTGGAACCAGATGGGGAGACCCCTGGCAGGTAAACCCTAAAATTCATCCCAGAACCAGAAGAAACTGTCAGTTCTCTGAAGGACAGGAAGGAGGTGAAAAGGATCAGATGTGGGGAGGGGAGAATAGATTTTATGTGAATGAATGATAGTTTTTTCTCAGTTACCAGGAAGAAAAAAGTATCAACAAAACCACAGCCAGAGCCATCACTGAAAAGGTTTCTCTGAGTCAGACTTCTTCCTGGGAAGCTGTGGACTTTATCCTCCCGTAGCCATTAATCTAATATTAAAGCCCTTAACTTCCTACGTGTTCCCTCTCAGAATCAGTTGGTTTCATATTAACCTACCACTCTTTCCCATAATGCAGTTACCTCCAACTCCAGCTGCACCTGATTTAGAGGCTGCGGCCAGCCGGAGCTGTGCTGCATTCCCTCTTCCCCGTTGCCCGCTGTGCTATGGAGGAGGCCCCCGAGTGTGAGGTGTGGCATTGGGACGTGGGCGGATCGAACCTCAGGGACATTTGCAGCCCGCAGCTTGTGCTGTGTGTTTCCAAGCCCACAATGGCCCACTATTACTGGGCACTGAGTCTATCGGGGAAAGACAGCCGGGCCCGTCACAGCTGAGGAGCCTGGGACTGCTCTTGTGCTTGGCTACCTGAGCTCCGCTTCCTTATCTCCAAAGAAGAGGAACCGTGTTATGACAGAGTGTCTGGACAAGATGAAACATCTGGCCCAGATGCTGAGAGGACATTTGTACCCACTTGTTTTTGGTTCCCACTGTGACTGCGGGGGCCATCAGCTCTGACGCCAGCCTGTGGTTTGTCTTTGAAACAGCCATCTCAAAAGTATTACCTTGTGGTGGGCCGAGGAGGAGTTTGGATTCTGGCCTTTCCTAGCAGAGAGTTACAGCTTGAAGAGGGGGTGTTCGATGCCCTGCTAAGCACTAATCAAATAAAAGCAGCGAAGACTAGGAAAGCTCCTCCTCCGACCCCCAGCACCGCCCATGAGACATACTACTGTGGCACTTTTCTTTAGAAAGCCAGAAAAAAAAATTCTTTAAAGCTCACTCAGCAAAACTCTTATTTCACGGAGCCAGGGTTTGAGTTCAATCAGGAGCAGAAGAGGCGAGGTCGCATGAGAGAGCTTCTCGTACCTCACCCAGCCCGTGCTGGGCAGGATGGAAAAACCAGGATGGCTGTCCTGGCGGGGCTGTGGGTGGCAAGGCAGAGAAAGGGCCACGGCTGCTGATTATGACTTGCCCTGCAATGAGGCCTTCTCCCAGCCGTGTGGACCAAGCCAGCTCTTCCGGGCACTCCACCCGCAGGCTCTGGATCTGTTTCACGGCTAGCCAGCACTTTGTGTTCTTGCCTAGTGTGAACTCTCTACCCAACAGGACCTCAGGCCTCAGAAGGACCCCTCCCCGCAGTACTCCCGACAGCAGGAGAAGGCAACACGCCACATGTCCAGGCGCCTCTCCTCTGGGCAGGTGCACCCGCTTTCCAAGGCCTGTCCCACATCAGAATCACTTTTCTACCTTATTGTGCTTGCCAGGCCCCGTGCATCATGGCAGACAGAGCCCCGAACTGAGCATCAGGGACCTGAGCTCCATCCCTGCCCCTGGTGCCCTCTGTGGGTAACGCGGACCGGCACGCCCAGCCGGTTCAGCCACACTGGCTCTGGGCCGTGGAATCCTGTTTCAGTACTGATACTCACCCTGCAGCACCCCGACTTCCAGCCCTTTCTCACCTGAATGGAACACATCTAAGCTTACTTCCACCTCAGGGGACTAGATGGGGGGCAGCTCCTAGGAAAAGGAGGGAAGTTGGGGCACCAAAACTAACCTTGCCAACAGAGCCAGCACAGCGGTTTGCCATTAGCTGTCCACAGTGAGAAGGCAACCATGGGTTCATACTTGGGATCTGGAAATAGGGACATGGCCTCAAATCCATACCTTTTGTTTCTAACCTTGACTGTGTAGTAAAACTCACTCAGGAAGTGTGCCGGCTCTTCCAGCTGTGAGAGCCCCCGGGGCTGGGGACCCCTGCATAGACGTTCAGGACAGAATGTGTGGAACCCTGGGAGCTCACTGGCTTCCTAGGGGAACACTTCTCTGTGTGATGGGCACCTGAGGCAGAGAGCAAACTGCAAACATAATGATAGTGCCCACAAAATGAAAGACGTTAACATAAGGAAGCATTGGGGTTTTTGTTCTTTTCTTACTGCCTCATGGCAGTATAGGCAACTGAAGTGTTAGATTTTGTTTCTTTTCCACTGGGCTACCAATAGCCAACATTAGCTCCAGGGCTGCTCCAGATTTAGTGTTCCTTTAGAACAGGGGTCCCCACTCCTGAGCCACAGACCAGGATAGGTTTGTGATCTTGGAAGGACTGGCAGTGGGACAGGTAAGCAGCCAGCCACGGGAACCAGTGAGTCAGGTTCCATGCCCTGTCAGCGCACTCCTGTTGGGTTTCAATGCCACTGCTAACTGCCAGGAGGCGGAGCTCTGCTCGGCCACCGCTCGCCACCTGGAAGCTGTTTTCCAACAACCTACGGCGTAACAAGTGCATCTCCCTTCCCTTCCACAGCCATCTCCCTTCTTCCCTGGAAGAATGGTTTTCATCTAAACCCATCCCTGGTGTCAAAGACCACTGCTGTAGAAGAGGGGTTGGGTAGACTGAACTGGACAGTTTAGAGCCAGGGGCTGCACGTCCACCTGTGTTTCTCATTGCAGCTGCACTTATTGGGCACTTGTGTCAGTCAAGCGCCACCTAGGCTCTGTGGGAAGACATAGCTACCCACCCAGAAATGCTCCTAGGTACAGTATAGAAACTTGGTTCAAGGGAAAAAAAAGAAAAACAAAACAAAACCCCAAGTGATTTCAATTCAAAAGAATGAAGTGCAAACTCACTAGGTGGATTCTGATTGGAGAAGAGATTAGTTAATCACCCAATTGGAGAGGTGAGTTCTAACACGGACTTGGAGGTAGAGAAGGTAAGGTTTTTTTCCTACCTGGGGGTGGGTAGTGGGGCTGGGCAGCAGTGTGGATTGTTGTGTCTGTTTAGCAGACACAAATACTTTTGTGTACACACACACACACAGTCATGAGTAGGACAAGGGGCAGAGGGACCAAGTATGCCAGAAGTCAGTCACTAGTCTGAAAGGCCCCGCTCAGGATCCCACGCCCACTCCACCCCCACGCAATAGCACTCCTGCCTGTCAGGCTCAGGCCACTGGCTGGGACTGTACAACCATTCCCATAGCAACCGGTCATTCTGTCACATGATTCTGACTCCAGGAACAGAAAGGAGACACAAAACCACTAAGTGACAGAGATGTAGTTTTCCAGGAAGTGAGTCTTTGTTAATAAATAGGACAAAATGCACACACTAGAAGACAACTGAAACAAAAGTGGGCCAGGGCTTAATTTTCCATGAGGCGTTAACTGTTTGCTAAAAACAACCACAGCAACCTGGGCATGAACTGTGCTGGCAAAGATGGCCAGGACAGGCGGTGGGGTCCAGCGAGCAGAGTGGGTGGCAGGGCCTGGAGCCCGCACGGCAGAGCAGAGATGCCTTCAGCGCATCTCTTTGGTCCGGCACGCATCTGCATGCTGGCACAGGGAAAGCGGCCCTCGTGAAGGCAGCCGGTGCTGATGGGTCCCGGCTTTGCTCCCTCGTAGATGCACGCAGACGTTCAAGGGGGGCTAACCCGTGCTAGCTATGGCTTGGTAACCCTAGTGCAATCTCACCAAGTAGAAGTCACTAAGAGAAAAGCCAGCCTGAGTTCCAGCGGATCTGGGGAGCAACGTACACTCTGACTTGGAAGGCAGGCTGACATGGTGGGTGCTCACGGCAGGCCATCAGAGAGTCTGAGCAGCTCTGTCTGACCTTGAGCAACCCCTCATCTGCCCTGGTCTACAAGTTGTAGAGGAGGTGGCTGGGTGAGTCAGCGCTTGCGACAGTGCTGTGTCTGGGCTGAGGACTGCTTTATGCTGTAAACGTCAGATTGATGTGACATGTTGAGCGTTTTCACAGCGCACAACAAAGACCTTATCTCACTCACCATGTGTTTTCACCTCTAATTAATATCTGCTATATGACAATCACAGGGCTGGGCATCCTGAGGTGAAGGTAAGAAGTCCTTTTAGGTTCTTCACAGCTGGCTGGGGAGAGGAGAGGACAAACACACGGACCCACGAGGCCCAGATTGTCATACAAGTGTGGAAAGAGCCCACGGGGTCTGGCACAGGCACCTTGGGGTGTAGCGCAGAGCTCTCTCCTCACCCCTGCAGGAGCTGGGAGGAAGGGGAGGGTGGCTGGGAGACGGGCCGCAGGCTGTGTGAGGGCCGTGCTGAGCAGGCCCCAAATGCCACGGCGCAACAGCCGTGCCCTGCCCGGGTCACTGCTGTGACATCATCTTTCTCCTCAAAGATCTATCTTTAGGGGACAGATCATACACAGAGAGAAGCAGACAAACAGTAGCGAGACAGAAATTAAGCAGAATCCAATGAGTGCGGAGGAAAGGATCTGGGGAGTTGTACAGGCAGATTTGCTACTGGGAGATGTTGGTGACTAAGGTGTTTGGGCCATCGTTTCTAAGAGCCTAGAAGATGCTAAGAAGTGGTCATGTGAGCCCAGGGTGAGACCTTCGGACTGAGGGAACAGATGGGATTCCGCTGTGGAACCGGAAGCTGTCAGGGATCTGAAGAGCCATTTCCACGCAGAGCAAAGGCAGCGCCTGGAAAGCCCTGGAGACATGATTACACACTGTGGCCGAAGGTGACTCTGGACCAAGGAGCCAACTGCCTGTCACCAAGGGTTCCAGGCCTTGCTACCTAACAAAATTCCATGGAACCCTGGGGCTTCTCCAAAGGATTAACCAGTTAATCATTCGATACATGTTTCCCAGCAGCTCTTCAGTATTTTCTGCTAAGAATTTTCAGAGCTCAACAGAGAGGAATTGTCTACGCCCTCGAGGAGTTTAGAGTGAGGCAGGAGGAGTTACACATGCACATGAAAATTTATATGAGCAAAATTATATTCTCCTTAAGGGCTAAATCATAGCCAAGCACAGTAACACGTGTCTGTAATTCCAGCTACTCAAGAGACTGAGACAGGAGAATCCTAAATTCAAGGTCAGCCTAGACAACACACTGACACCCCATTACAAAAAATAAAATTAAAAAAGGCAAAAATAAGGAATACAAAAAAAGGACTATAGGACACACACACACACACACACACACACACACACACACACACACAAGCATGCACGCAAATATGCACGCACGCACCAAATCTTTGGAGAGG
Organism: Ctenodactylus gundi; assembly: GCA_004027205.1. NCBI lineage: Eukaryota > Metazoa > Chordata > Mammalia > Rodentia > Ctenodactylidae > Ctenodactylus > Ctenodactylus gundi. The sequence goes on along the minus strand of PVKB01005164.1, from coordinate 77,187 downwards.
CTGATCAGAAAGTCTTCCTCGAGAAGGTGGCTTTGAAGGGTAGATGGGTGGAGAGAAACAGGTCAGAACCACGATGTTTGGTTGAGGCGTCACTTGTGGAAGCACGCACTGAACAGCTGCCACCAGTCAGCACTCGTCCCAGAGGAAGCCCGGGCACCAGCACCGGCAGGGAAAGAGGCCCATTTCTGGCATTGGAAACACAGTGCATTCTGGGTCTGCCACTTCATGGAACGAAGCCTGGGTGAACGCCTTCCTTTCTGTGTGCTCTCATATTGCTTCCTCTGTAAAATATTTATGTCAAAAGACCACTGGGAAGGTGGACAACAGGGAAAGAACTTTTAGGACAGTGGTCCCCGCTCACTCTTATGGCCAATCAGGAAAGCTACGTTTGTGACAGAAAGGAATCAATATTCCAGAAGTCCTCTGAGTGCCCTTTAGAAGTAAATATACAGGCTGATCAGTGGGGAAAAAAATATGTTCTCTTTCAGCCTGTGGGGTGAGTTGACCCTACACACTTGTCTCCGGATGTTTGACTTCCTGAATCTTCCTTGAACAATGCCAGCTCTGTCCTGGCACCCCTGGCCGGCAGTCCCGTGAGAGCCAGGTTCTTGTCACATGTCCTTTTCCTGGAGTGAGTCACTAGAGAACTGAGCTGTAGTCATAACCTTCACCAGCTCAGGGAGGTGAAAGTGGATGGGAAAGAACACAAACACATACAACTTGGTGCTTAATGTTCCCTTCCTTCAACATTTTGCCCCAGGCCTTAACCTTGTGACTCCAAAAGTACAGTCAAATAATGAATGGGATAAACTGAATGACCTGCTTGTAATCCGTAAACAAAGGGCCTTTCAGCAGCCTTGGTCTTATCTATTCCAATCAAATCTAGCCAGTTACAAACTGGATGGAGAATGGGAGAGCCTAGGGAGCCTAGGTCGCCCCAACAGAATATCTGAAGAGCCATTTTGTAGCCTCCTTAGGAGAAGTGCCAACCCACGGAGAGGGGGAAGATCTAGCCAAGAGAAAGCCGATAGAACTGCAACATTGGCAACTGACCAAACGTCTTCTTTCTGGGGTTGTTAAGCATAAAATAATTTTATGATGACAAACATAAACCTTCAAGATCTACTTCCCAAAGCTACAAGTGACCTTGGGAATTGGTGGTGCCTTCCCTTGGTCACTACCTTGGCAGAGCAGAAAAACAGAATGAGAACCGGGGTGGCCCAGTTCTCGTATGACCTTGTTTCTCTGGAACAGAACTTCTTCATCTGAAAAATAAACATTTTGTCTAGAAGATTTAGAGTGCCCTTTCAAATACATCTGTCAACCAGAGCTTTAATTTTCATGGCAACTCACATTAAAAAAAAAAAAAAACATAAGAAGAAGGGAGAGGTGAGAAGGATCCTTATCAATACCACCCCATGATCTCTTACGGCTCCCCAAATGCAAGTCCCGGAGGGCGCTCTGCTTTGGTGGAGTGCCAAACCTACGTATGTTCAAATGGAGCCCAGCCGCTTGCTCCCAGAATGAGCAAATGGACATCCCTCACAAAATGCACAAAACCAGAATTGAATCCTAATTCAAAATAATAGACTTTGGGTAATCATGATTTTCTGAAATCAAGTGGGCTCAGCAAGGCATTCCATGAGCTGTTTAAATTCACATCCTACTCTCAACTGTTTCTCTCTCTCTCTCTCTCTCTCTCTCTCTCTCTCTCTCTCTCTCTCTCCTTCTTTCTTTCTTTTTGTCATAGTGGACATCAAGCCCAAGGCCTTCACACTGAACAACAACTCCGGTCCATTTTTATTTTTGAATTTGAGACAGAATCTCTCTAGGTCACAAAGTTGCCATGGTTGGCTCAAAAGTGTGATCCTCTTGCCTGGACCTTGCAGAGTGCAGGGGTGCAGGCCTGCGCCCCCAGGCCCAGCTTTGCAGTTCAGTTTCTTCCAGTGTTCATCTCTTGTCACCCATGTGGCAGGCACGAACGCTCAGTGCTATGGGCAAGCATGTTTCCTGCTCTGTAGAAGCTTCCTCTCTGGAAAGAAATGTAGAATTGTCTGTAGTCTAAGCCCAAGAGAAACGTATCGGAAGGCAAGAGTCATTCTCGCTTGGGAAAATCCTCCCGAAGGAAGGTATCTTTGTGCTGAGCATGCGAGATAGGCGGAGGGAGGGAGTCTGTGGATGGGGGGGTGAGGGGACTGAGACCAAGGAAGGGAATGTACCAAGCAGAGGGCAAAGGTACAGGGGCAAAGGTGTGACAAGTGGCCCTGTCTGGCTGGGGCTTCAAACGCCTAAGGGAGTCGATCGTAGATACTCAGGCAAAAGGCTTATTTGTGGTTTTTAGAACTTTGGGGAACTTGAACTTGGGAACAAGAGCTGGGTCCTGGTCAAAGATGTGTCACCGTCAGTTTTGGATCTTAGTAAGGGTGACCTGTCACCAGGAGGTCCTGATGGAGAGCAAGAGCAGAGGGGGAAAGAACCACGCGGAGGTATTCTAGTAACCTAGATCCAGCAAGCATCGTGGGTGCCTGCATCCGGGAGTGAGACCAGGTCTGGTGAGGAGTGAGACGTTGGCAACCCGTGGAAGGGAGACAGAGGGGGGCTCTGTGACCTGTGGGGTTTGGGAATGAAGGTCACACCGAGGTAGGGCAGGCTATTGCAGAAGGAAACCCAATAACCTACCCTTAATGGGCTCCTAAGATGGCTTATCCTGGAGATTATGGTCTGGAAGCTCCCTGATGAAGAAGGAATCAGGGAAATTGACCTACTGTCAATATCAATTTAGAAGGAAATGTATAGGCTGATCAGTGGGAACATCATTAAAAATAGAACCCTTAGCTTTTATCTGAGCACATACTTCCTATCAGGGGTAGAGATCTTTTTTCTGCCAAAGGCCATTTGTATACTTATGACATCATTCAAGGGCTATACAAAATCAACTTAAAAATTAGCCTGTAGTTCTTGGTAAAACATTTGACTCACCTACCCCAGGTGTGATAGCAGAAATCGCTTCTCCTTTGTGAGGCCATGGCTGACTGGGACAAGTAATTTCGTGGGCTATATCTGGCCCATAGACCAGACATTCCCCACCCATTTGCTACCCTTCTCTTCACATAAAGACATTTTCTACCTTTCTTGTGTCTGGGCGAGGTCATGCGACTATAGCTGGGGCATGATTAGAAGTATCAGACTTTTGGAAAATACAGTTTTTCCTGCTGGCTGAAGGCAAACTTCATGGCTGGAACTTGATTGAATCACGAGGCAACAACCACATATTGAGAATGATGGCGCCATACGATCCGTCACTAGTGATTTGCCGTGACTGTAGAGTTACCACACCTGTCCCAGACTGTCAGCCTCTGGATTTCATTAACACGGGAGAGAAATAAAATGTAGATCTTTTCATGCTACTCCTTGTGTTTTGTGTCTTATGTGACCAAATATAATTCAGTCTTAGTCTTCTGAACAAAGCTGAAAGAGGCACAATCTAACTCACTCATAACTTTCTGAGTAGAAATATTTGTATCTGACCTAGAAGACAGGTTCCCCCAGGAATTTCAGCGCCCAAGAAGCAAAATTATTCATCCCAAAATAGACAGGTAGGTATAACCTCAGAGGGGGCAATAGTCACTGGATTAGTCCATTGGGCTACACAGAAACTTTGCTAGCTCTCTTCACAGCCAAACCCTCCTCTCTCAAGGTACGAAACCTCATGTCCCTTTGGGCCCTGTCTGTGTTCCCTTCTACTGAGAAAGCGCTATCTTCTGTTCCGCCCTCTGTAGGTACCAGGTAGTCTGCTTGTTAGCATAATCTTCCTTCAAGTCAGGTGCAATAAAATAAATGGGGTCTCCAACCCCTAGGCCAGGACGGGTACCAGTCCACCGCCTTGGAAGGACCCTGCTGCGGAGGCAGATGAACGTGAGCAGGAGGCGGAGCTTCCCTCTGCACCCTTCGGGCTGGGCGTGCCATTTCAGAGCTACCCTCCAACGAAGGAGGGCTTAACGCGTGCCCCACCACCGCCGCTGATGCCACCGCCTTGGCAGTGTCCGCTAAGCTGGTCCTGGTGCCAGCAGGTTGGGGACCACTAAAATAAAAGTTAATTCAGAGTTTGGAATCACAGTTGAGTTCTGACTTTCTGAATTTCCATACTGGTCATGTGCACAGACCCAGGAAATCCTTTGCTGTTGCTTCTCGGCGGTCATTGCGCAGCTTCTGAATGCCTTCTATTTTCACTCAAGGTGCTGCCCTGTCCTACTACATACTAAAGGATGCCTTGACATATGTAGTAGCTGCAGGGGACAAGGACAAGTGAAACAGCCACACGTGCGGCTCGCGTTGAAGTCTCGCCTCTGGAGAGGATGGAGGCACCCTCTGCGCACCCCGCAAAGGACAGCTGGAGGTGAAACTGGTTTGAGTGGGGACATCGCAGCACCAGTTTCAGAACTGCTGAGACCAAGGCACTAAGTAGCCACAGGTAACACCTACCACGCACTGAGCACGGCTGTGCGCCTGTGGCGTCCGAAGCGCTTCCATGCCTCAGCCTGCAGACCGGGGACGCAGGGACCAGAGGGGCGGAAGCGCTCGGCCCGGTGGCACGTAGTTAGCAGATATGAGAGTTGCTGCTCGGATTCGTGATTTTCTGATTCCAAGGCTCTCAACTTCACGTGATTTGCTGTTAGGGAGCTTAGAAAAGTCTTTTACTGTCTCTCCTGTCAAAAGGCCTCTCTGCGTTCTGTTTAGGAACGTATTAATGGTTTGTCTGAAAAAATCCCCGTTAAAAAGGCCCACACTTTTCCTCTCTCGGATGATTACATTTTAGAGGTTTTTGCGTTTGTGTGTGCGGTGCTGCAGATCCACCCCGGGGCTCTCACGCTGGGCTGTTGCCTGCGTCCCCAGCACATGTAGTCCATTAGTTCCAATATCTGTCCATGTCGCGATGGTGTTTTCTGTCTGCAGTATGTGTGTGTGTGTGTGGGGGGGGGGGGGGGATGAAATCCAAGCCTCACGCATGCCAAGCCGGTGCCCTGCCTCCGGGCAGCCCCCGCCTGTACTCAGCCGGCCAGGGCCTCCTTGCAGCGCTGAGCCGACACGGCGGCGGGAGCGCTCTCCTGTGCAGCATTGTTCAATTCCTGGGGTATGAGTACTGCCACTGCGACGGACTTCAAGCTGGCAGCAGCTTCTATAATTCCTGACTGTTTAATAACTGAGTCCTGTGCAGCCAGCTGCAGTGTGCCTCCGTGGGGCCCCGAGGCCGCTGTGCTGGCTAGAATTCTAGGAACTTCCAGAGTCGCTCACAAAGTACCCTTAAGGAGGTCCTCAGCCTCTTTCCCCTGGCTGTCTGGCCTGGGCCTCTCTGGGAGAGGGGCTGTGACGTGTGTGGCCAGCAGGTGGCAGCGCTCTCACGGTAGATCATGGCTGCCTCTGCAAATTGAGGGGCCTTTGTTCTGACTGAGCCAGAGGCTGTGTCACCAAAAGAAAGGCCCCAGGGACAGGCTAGTCAGTTGTCCCTAGCTGACCCCTGCCAACTCACTGCAGCAAGCAGCAGACACCGCACAGTCTCCGCATCATCCCTCATCTGTCCTCAGGGCTGCGGCTTGGAAGGCTCGCGCCTCGGGAACAGAGCCCAGGCCTGTCAACACCGGAGACGGCACCGGCTCGGCGCTCAGCCCTACGGAGACAGGGATGCTGTCATCCCTGCCAGCCACTGCCCAGGAGCCTTACTTTCCTAGGGACTGTTGGGATGGTCAGTTCGGCTTGCCCAGGACCCTTCTGGTTTTCGCACTGGAAGCCCCATGCCCCACAAAGCCCTGGCAAATGGGCCCCTCGTCCCACAACCTCCTGCGGTCTTTGCCTAGCGCTCCCTCGCCAGGGCGAACTCGCTGCCTGGCTGCATCCTGGGCCAGACCCACTCCCTGGATTAGGTTTCACCGCACTTTCAAAACCTGCTCCCCTTGCTCTCTGTCAAAGGTGAGAGGTCGCAGGTGCGGGCGGTGGAAAGCCCGGGGAGTCCCTCCCCTGCGTCCTCGCTCGCTCCCCCCTGCCCTGGGCCACTAGCCCGACCTGCCTCAGCGCAGCCTGCCGCAGCCTGCCCTGGCGGAGTCCGGCAGAGGACTGCGTGCTCCCGGGCAGGGTGAGGCCTCCCGCTTAGGGAAGGCGGCGGGCTGGAGAGGACAGCGGGCTGGAGAGGACAGCGGGCTGGGCTGGACGAGCGCTGCGGCGCTCAGAGGCTCTTCCGAATGGAGCAGCAGGATTAGAGCTGCCTCCGGATGAGTCCGAGGTTCCCTGGAGCCTGGGCTCCTGACAGCACGTGGTCTCTCCTGCCGCAGCTCACGCCCCAGCCCCAGGTGCTGCCACTCCTCTGCTATCTGCCTGCCGCTGTTGACCCCCCTGGCTGGTTCCTTAGGCCTCTGGTGTGGTGCATTGCCTGGGGGAAGTCAGCGGAGAAAATGCTGCCCCGTGGTATGCCTTGAATAAAGGCAGAAAGCTTTGCTTGAACGAAAGCACGCAGGAAAAAAGAATGCCTGCGAATTCTTCTTTTTGGATGCTGGGAGAAAGGACAGACGCCTCACCAGGGCCTCAGGTGCTGCAGGCACCAATCTTATGCGCTCTCTCGACCTGTACTTCCTGGCACTGCCAGGCTCTCTCCTGAGCCAAAGTTCTTGCTCAGACCAGCCCTTCTGCCTGGTTAAGAATGACAGGCGACAGTCTCCCAATCAGAGCACACTGGGAGACTGAGGCAGGAAGGTGGCAACTTAGTAACTTAGTGGGACCCTGTCTCAAAATAAAAACAAAAAATGAAGTAGGTATACACGCTCAGTGTGATGTCCCCGGTGTGAGTGTGGAGGCAGAGGAGGAGGAGAAGGCTCGTGAAGAAGCCACGGCGAGACGAAATTAAAGCTTTGGTTTAAAGGACGAGAAGGGATTCCATCGTTAAATTGGGGAGGAGGGAGGGACGGTGCACACAGCTACGTAGGCTTTTTTGTCCCTCTTAGGAAGCAGTTAGTGGAAATCTAGCGGTAGACAACTCACGGGCTTTTGTTCGTATTTTCTGTGTAGTCAAACACTCCCGTCATCAAGCCCTGTCATGCTCAGTGTCCTCAAATTCTCATTCCGCTGATAACAAAGCTTACGCAGGCCAAACCTCTTTCTAGGTAAAAATTGACTACGTTGGTGAAATCCTGCTGACTGCAGTCTCCTGGCCATTCTTGGAGTTGCTGGAACTTGCATTAACCTTGGATGTTGATACAGATTCTAAGACCTTGGTGATTTTTACTGAGTGGTATCTTTCACCTTAGAGAACAAGGGCCAGGAGTTTGAACTATTTTGGGGCCTCCGAAAATGGTCAATGAATATTGTGTTTGTTGAAGAAACACTGAGTTTGTAACCAAATCCTACGTGGAATGTATGGAGGCTCTAGTTATTTTATTTATTTGTTTGTTTAGGTTTTTTGAAACAGGGTCTTGGCTGGCTTTGAACTCATGATCCTCTTGCCTACTCAGCTTCCCAGGTGTGTGTGTGTGTGTGTGTGTGTGTGTGTGTGTGTGTGTGTGTGTTGTTTTTGTTTTTTGCTGTTTTTTTTTTTTTTGAAATAGGGTCTCACTCTGCAGCCCAGGCTGATCCTGAACTCATTATGGAGCCCAGGCTGGCCTTGAACTCACAGCAATCCTCCTATCTCAGTTTCCCAAGTGCTGGGATTACAGGCATGCACCACCACACCTAGCTTATGTGGTGCTGGGGAATCAAATTTAACTAACGTTTGGCTTAGCACTTGCTAGGCAAGCACTTTCACCACTGAGCCATTCCTCCAGCCCCCCAGGTGTTTGAATTAACTCTTTAAAGCCAGGATAAAACTCCAAAGCTTTGAGGGGATAGTGAGAGCCCTGACTAGTGTCAAAAAGGACTTCGACCCCATCTCTAGAGGAGGCCACAGCATCGGACACACCACGTCAGCTCCCGAGGACCCCTGGAAGATGGGACAACGTGCAGGGGAGGTGCTCATGTAGCTGCTCATCCGTGCCTGGTGGGGCTACTCAGTGACTTCCAGAAATGGCCCAACACACGCACCTGTGAATAGTGCCTTTGAGATCCTTGGGGAAGCGTAGCCTTAGGCTTCCACTGCATTTGCTCTATTTTTTTGCCTCCCATTTTATTAATACATACATGTGATACACAATGGTTACAAAGATCTTGAGTATTTTGTGCACATATATGTTACGTCAACATCACAGTCCCTTCCCCTTCATGTTTTTGGCCATTCCCACACCCTCCCTACCCCTCCAGATCCCCCCATCACACTCAATTGGTTCTATAAAGTGCCTTGTCTTAGTTAACTCTTTTTCATCACTGAGACAGAATACCCAACACTCGTGACTTGAGGGAGGAAAGATTTATTTTAGCTCACAGTTTCAGAAGGCCACAGTCCATTCACAGGTAGGCAGTTGGAAAATGACGGAAATCATGTGGCAAGGCTGGGGCAGGGCGTGGAGCTGGAGCTGGAGAAGACGGAGACGCAGCTCCTCACAGCATGGCAAAACAGGGAGGAAGGGCAGAACCTTCACACGCCCTGCCAGGGCAAGCCCCAAGCATCTGCCCGTTCCAACCAGGACCCACCCCTAAACAGTACACAGTATCCATAGAGTACATGAGGCTTTTGGGGGACACTCCAAAGCCAAACCACAATACAACAATATGAGAAACCCTGTATCCTGGGTTTCTGATATTAGAGAATATATCGTATTTAACCTTCTATGTTTGACTCACTTCACTGTGCATGATGGTCTCAAGTTGTGCCCATTTATCTACAAAAGTCTCAAATCTATCTGTCTTTACGGAAGAGCAGTACTCCGTTGTGTACATATGCCACATATTTTTGTGTCCATTAGTTTGTTGATTTGTATCTCAGCCTCTTCCACATTTTAGCCATTGTTAGCTATGCTGCTGTAAAGAGCAGTTCTTTTAAAAATTAAACACCCAGCAGCACACCTAACTAAAGAAGAGAAGGGCCTCTACAAAGAAAACTGTACAAAGGGCAAAGAAACTAAAGAAGACATTAGAAAATGGAAAGACATCCCCTGTTCCTGAATAGGCAGAATTAATGTAATCAATCATTTGCCCTTCTCTGAGGTGAGTGTCTACGACTGCTTCCTTCCAGATTAGCTCCTGCCATGCCCCCTGTCCTTTCTGAGAAGGGATTGCCAAGCTTCTGGGGAAAGTCGCAGGGTCTGGGGCCTCGGGGCAGTTACAGAGATGTTGGGTCCTGGCGCCCATGACTGGCATCTACCAGACTAGAAATACAAATTTTCAGTTTGCACATGGCAAAGAGGCGAAGGTTGGGGAGCTAAGGATGGTTGTGGGAAAAAGAAGATAGAGAGAATGACCCCAGGAACATCTGTTCTGAGATTTTGGAGAGGAGGACTTTAACTCCGCTCCTTCATTTTCAGGTAGCTATAGAGTCCCCCTGAACAGCCTTACCTCCATCTTCCGTCCACCTCCACCCAGTCTGCCCCTTCTGCTTGCTCTGCCAACTGCTTTTCAGTGAAAAACCCCACCTTACCTAGAACACGAGGGTTTTTTTTTTTTTTTTTAAATCTGGGAGTAGGGAGAGTAAGGAGGAGGAGGAAGAAAGGAGTTAATTGTTCCTCTCTGTGCCCTCTGGCTCCTCTGTGTTGTCAAAGAACTGGGTGTGCAAGTTTTACAAATGATACCGATCTTAATTTTGCTAGCCTGATTTGGCGACCCTCTGTAACTCCTCTTCACTTGGGCCCTCTTGTTCAGTGCCACCAGCAGCAGCAACACTCATTGCACGTCCGTGAGGGCTGTGCTAGGCTCAGGGTCCGTGGTCAAGATCGAGAGACAAGGGCACAGTCACATCTGAGGACAATGAAGCTTCGACTATAATGAGTGGAGGAAGTACACAAGGGTCTTTCTGAAAATTGGACACTCGTCCTATAATTCTCGAAGTTTCCCTTCTGTCTTGGTTACTTTCTCATTGGTAGGACACAATAGGGAGGAAAGGTTAATTTTATCTCACAGTTTCAGGAAGTCTCGGTCCATTCATGAGCAGCTGGCAGAGGTGTCAGTGCATGATGAGGGACCTAGCTGGAGAGAAGCTGTTCAAGGCATGGCAAGACAGGACGCTGAGACAGAGAGGAAGACCACACATTCTCCCAGGTCAAACCCCAGTGATTCTCCTGTTGCCACTTGGCCCCACCTGCTAACAGCTCAGGAAATTCATGGGTTAATCACCACAGGGGAACCACCTTCCAAAGGCATGAGGCTTTTGGGGGACTCCCCCCAGATCTAAACCATAACACCTTCTTTCTGAAAGAAATCCAACTGGTCTGTTCTCACCGAGGGTAGGCAGAGAGGACAAGTGGGACAGCGTCACCTCTGTTTACTGAAGGAATCACATGACGTCATGCTGCCTGTGGACTCGGGTCATCTAGGTGAAAGTCAGTAGGCAGGATGGCTTGTCCTATAGGACATTCTTCCTCAAGAAAACATAGACCGTGGCTGAAGCAAAGGCCTCTAGGTGAGTGGAGGGCAGGATAGCCACTCTTGTAGAAATGAAGACTGTTCACCAATGGTCCTGATGTGGACAGAATTTTGGATGCTAAAATATAATCAGAGATTTATATCCATACCATTGAATACCATTAATAATAAAAAGGAACAAAATGCTCATCAATGCAGCAACTGGGGTGGAAGGCAATCATGCTGAGTGACGAGGGGAGCCTCAGAACCTTACACTCTGTACAGTTTCGTCAGGTTACATTCCCCGCATGCAAAAGTTCTAGAGATAAGGCCCATGTTTTGGCACACACCTGCGATTCCAGTGCTCTGGGAGGCAGAATCAGAAGGATTGCAAATTCAAGCCCAGCTTGGGCAATTTTATGACTTAGTGATACCCTGGGCCACAGTAAAAATTAAAAAGGGGCTGAGAATGGAGAAGGTACTTCCGTGTAAAGGTCCCAGTTTCAATCCCTGGCACAAAAATAAATAAATAAATACATCTATGGATGAAGAATGAGTCTAGTGTCAGCAGCAAGGAATGAGACGAGGGACTAGTGGTTGAATGAAAGTACATACACACATACATACACACTCAGGCAATCACACACGCATGTATGACTGATGAAGTCTGGTGAAGTCCGAATGAGCTTTGCATCATACCATGGCCAGTTTCCCGGTTCCAATAGTGTATTATGGTTATACAAGGTGCTAGCATTTGGGAGCTGGGTGAGAAATGCAGGCAGACTTCCTTGTACCCTTTTTTATGGTGGTAAAATACACATAACATAAAATTTACTATTTGCATTGTTTTTATATGGACAGATTGGTGATGCTGTGGTTTAGATCCTGAGTGTCCCCAAATAAGACATGTGCTGAAGGCCTGGTCCTCAGCCTGTGGAGTTGAGGCCTGATGAAGGGAGGAAGGAAGGTAGATGTCCTTGAAATAATATTGGGACCTGTCTCCTGGCGACCTCTCTCCTGTCTCTGTCTTTGCTGCCTGGCTCCCATGAGGTAAGACCTTCCTTTTCCCACAAACATTCCTGCTATGACATTCTGCCTTGCCACAGGCCCAAAGGCATGCAACCAGTGGATCATGGACTGGAACTTCTGAAACCATGAGCCAAAATATATCTCTTTCCTCTAGTACGTTGGTTCCGCGCAGGGCTCTTTTCCACAGCGATGGAAAGCGCTGGCAAGAAGTACCTGCACACTGTTGTGTGATAAATGCTCCTGTCCATCTCTAGAGCTTGTTTTAAAATATTTCCAAACTGAAACTTCATACCTGTTAAACAATTCCTAATTCTCCTGTCTGCCAGCCGCTGGTACACACATTCTATATTCCATCTCTCTGAATTGGACTATGTACTTCATCTAAACATTATCACACGCATTTGTCTCTGTGACTAGCTTACTTAGCAAGGGTTCATCATGTCATAGCCTGTGTTAGAATTTCTTTCCTTTTTTTTTTTTTTAAGGCTGAAGTATTCCCATACCCTATTTATCCACGCATACTTCAATGGACATTTCGGTTTTCCTCTAGTAGCTAGTTTAATTCTCACACCGGTTTTAAAATTTTCCATGCATGTATAATTATTTCAAAATAAAGTGTTAAAAATAACAAAAAATGATATTTATGAGTTTTCTGATTCTTCCCATTGCTGGGAATGTGTGTTCATTGTTCAGGTGTGTTCAATTTACCACTGCAGAGGTGATTTAGTCTTCGTAAGGGCACAGAGAACCAACATTTCTCTCCCCTTTTAGAGAAGCGACACGTATGCCAGTCCACAGGACAGGAGTTGGTGCTCAGTGGACTTTGTCACCTGGGCCTGGGACATTGTTTAGAGACGTAGACCAAGAACAATGGCATTTACATTAAACCAGATCCTGATTATATACAGTATGAAATCTTCTTGTGCAGCCTGTGCGGGAGTGCGAAGGCTTAGCTTCAGAGGACCCATCTCCACTGCCAGTGTCTTGCCTGTTGGCAGTTCAGCCGCACATTCCTTGGGCCAACGGCGTCATGGACTCGTGAGCTCAAAGTGTGTTTACGCACAGCATGGCCAGCACTTCCGCTGGGGCACCTGGGCTGGCTGACGCTGGACTAGGGGACCCCTTCCTGAAAGCTGCCCTGCCACAGGCCTGTGGGAGGAGAGGAGCGGGCTGGGCCTCAAGGACAAGGCACAGGCTCAGCGGAGGGCACATGCCACGGCTGACGCCACTGTCGCCTTTCCAGACTTGTTTCTGAAAGGCATCACGTTGCAAAAGGGGTGCTGACACAGGTGCCACAGTCCCAGCTGCTGAAGCACCATCAGGGGACACAGCAGCTTGGTTTATTACAGAGGTCTAGGGACGTAGTGAGCTTCCTAACACCAGACTCAAAGGGATTTTGTGCGTGTTTTTCTGGTGGGGGGAAGCTGTCATACGTTTCCTTAAACACTGTGGATCCAATGGGCAGAATCTTATGCTAACAACTGCTCCTGAGAGACCTATCTTTATACCCAGTTGAACAACCTTCCCACCAAGGTGACCTTGAGCCCGGAGACGCCTGCAGGCTCAGACCTGTCTCGGTCACCTACAGGAGTTCCGTGCCTTGCCTCTCTCTCTCTCTCTGTGCTTTCCTTATTCTCCCCCCTCTCTCCTTCTTGGGCTTGGCTGCTTCTCTTCCTTCCCACCTTCTCCTTCCCTCCTCCTCCACCCACACATCACTGTCCTGCTCGCCTCTCTTGTGATATTGATTGGACATATTAATCATTACAACAACAGCTAAAAGTTCCACTGTGCCTCATTAATTCAGAGGAAAACATCGTGTCAGCTGGTGAGTGCCACCGGGTCCGGGCATACGCTCTTCCCAGGGTCCGGGATCGTGAACATTTCCCCATTTGCATGAGTAACAAAGCAGGAGACCTTTCTGGAAGGTCGCAGTGACCAGAGTGGTGGGTGGCCATGGAGGGTGGTGGGAATGTGGCTGGGCTGCTCCAGTCTTTGGAGGTATAGGTCACCCAGCATGGACCCTGGGAGACCTTGGGCTGTTCAAGGATTCCAGTCAGAGAGGCCAAGCTGTAAAATTGCACTACGGTTGCCAAGTTCAGGACAATGTGACTTTAATAAGGTTAAAGTTTGGCATTTTTACAGCTTTTATTATGATAAGGTTTTTAGTCACATGAAGTGGAAAGGACCAGAGAGGATCTATTCAAACTTAACTGGTCAGACTTTGAGGTGTGGTCAGGCCTGGCCTCCTGCCGGCCTCCCTTATGCTGTAAATCCAAGTCTCTGGCTATGATGCCTGCCCTGCATGTGGACGAAGCCTGTTCCTCCCTTTCTGGCCTCCAGAGTGGATACAGAAAATGCTATTTTCAGACAGCAGGAACTCGTGGGACATGCTGACTTGGAGAGAAGTAAATTCCCCATCCCCTGCCAAAGGCGTCACCCTGACCTTGGTCTTCCCCGGTCTCCCATCACACAGCCACAATAAAAGCAGCAGAGCTGGTTTTGTTCCCAAAGTGCTGCTTAAGTTTGATGCTGTTGTAAACTAGCCTCCAGCCTGGAATGCTCACCTGGGTGTCCAAGCGGAGCCTCCGCCGTCCAGATATACTCTGCTCTGGAAACCCTCTCCTACCTCGGACTTCCCGCCTAGCAGGGAAATGTCAGCAGTTCCCCTGCAACTCTTGCAGAGCTCAGGCCGTGTGTCAGCGCAGCTTCCACCTTGAGAGATGAGCTCCTCAGAAAATGCTTAAAGCCCCAGGAGACCCCACACAGGCCTCCTGTGCTTGGTTTTTCCTGAGTGCGTACTCAGCACGTAGGACAGTGCCTGGTGCTCATCACTTCTGCTGGGAAGACGGTTTAAGTGTCCTGCACGCATGGGTCATCTTTGCTCATGAGGAGTAATAGTAAGGAAGTGTAATTTCTTTCTTTCTTTCTTTCTTTCTTTCTTTCTTTCTTTCTTTCTTTCTTTCTTTCTCCTCTCTTTCTTTCTTTGAGACAGGGTTGCCCGCTGTAGTCCAGGCTGGTCCTCAGTTCATAATGTCACTCTATAGCCTAGGCTGGCCTAGAACTCATGGCAATCCTCCTGCTTCAGCCTCCCTAGTGTTGGGATTGCTGGTGGGCGCCACCATGCCCAGCTACTGTATGTCGCTGGGGATTGAACCGGGGGCCTCCCACTTCACAGGTAAGTGCTCTAACCACAGAGCTATGCCCCCAGCTCTGAAGCCTAATACCTCAATGGTTGAAGGCAGGATTTGCATCAGGTCATGCGCCACGGCGTCTGCCATCCTGTGCCCACTCAGGGGACCTTCGAGCATATCGATCCGCCCCATCTGTCCTATTTGTGGTGTAGTTGCTTCACTTAGAATGTTCTTTCCTCAGACTGGATAATTCTGCTCATCAGCACCTGTTTTGCATGTGTCAGGGCCCAGGTGAGGCTCTCAGAAAGGCAGGGGTGAGCAGTGCTGTATTCACGCAGAGCCGCTGGTAGCCAGAGACAACGTCAAGCGTCCGTGTCTGCTTGCTGGCTGTGGGCTTCATGAGGGGCACAGAGGCACAGCCCAGCGCGCTCCTCAGGAGGCCGGAGGTCGGCGAGAGAGCTGAAAATCCCCAAACCACAGTTGAGTATGCACTCACTACAGAGACCCCTTTGCCTGCCTCGCCCAGCACCACAGCGTGCAGGTCCCCACTGGACCCACAGGGTTGGGAGGGCTGCAGAAAGGAGTCTACGGCAAGGAAGAAAGGGACACCCGTGGAGAAAGGCCTTGCCCTTAAAGCTAGGCCTGATGATTTCCAAGGCCACTCTGCTCGTGACGCAGAGCTGGGGTTTTCCTTGTGGGCCTGAGGCTGATTTGAACCATTAGGGAAGCTGTGGAGTGGCACTGACTTTCTAGCCAGCTCCTGGCACTCCCTTCCCGCCTACCTAGCCCTTTCGGGGTTCCTTGCATGACAGAGTTGCCGCTGGCATCGTCGTCATGAACCTCCTCCTCCTCCTCCTCTTCCTCCTCCTCCTTCTTCTTGCCTCAGCTCAAAATCAGGCTAGAACCACATTGGCCTCTACAGGAGCCCTAGGGGATGACATTTCGCAGGTTGGCAGGGGAAAGCACAGGGTTAGGGTCCCCCCACTTCACCTCACACGCGACCTTGGCCCTTGAGTCCGCTGCACCTGAGCTCTTCAATATAGTGACCAGGGAGGGAGAAGGTAGTGAAGGGGGCCTGCAGTGAGGGGCAGTGCGACCTCTGGGAGACGCCTGCCCACAGCGCGCTGATTGGCTTCCGGGTCCCAAGGCTGGGAAAGGGCTGTGGATTGTCCCCTGAGCTTGACCAAGAGCCTGGGTGAAGGGCAAACTGGGAAGGCCGCAGAAGGAACCCGGAGGTGACGTGGAAGCGGGCTGATGTTACTACCAAATGAGCTTTCTCAATCCTAAGCTCCCCGTCTCCCGCCCCGGGGAAGGAGACATTCCTGGTGTCCCTGCCTGCCTTTCCCTCAGCTTGCCCAGCCACGCCTTCTCCTTTGCCCCTGGCCACTCCTCACCGGTGCGTGAGGACTGGGACTCACATCTGTGGGGAAGGCAGCTGCAGTTAGGCGAGTCTCACTCAAATGCCAGGCGGACGCAAATAGCCGGCTTCCTATGAATAGCTTCCCCAGCTGTTCTGCGGGAGGCCAAGCAGCCAGCTTATCCAAAGTACATTTGCTCTGTTCTTATTTATGAGCCACACCGGAGCCACACCGGAGCCGCCGGCTAACTGCCTGTGGCTCCTCAAGGCCAGCGCTGTGGTCTTTGTTCTCTGAAGTCTCCTTGAAGTGAAATATTAACTGGTGGTGGGACGAAAGGGCTGGGAGCCCCTTGAGGCAGGGCTGACGAGAAGGCTACCTGGAGGGCACGCTGCTCACTGACCTGGAATTTTCCATTCCACCCAGGCTCATGTGACCAGGGAAAGTGTTTCCTTCAAGTCACCAAATTAAGATGGCTGCCAGGGTGGCGTGTGCTAAATAACTGGATGGTGACCACAGCTGTTAATAGCATCCTCGTCACAGAGGGTAATAATCTCCGTGATTCAGAAGGATGGAAATAATTAGGCTTGCTCTCCAGGAGACTGGGGGCTCAGGTTGGCTCTGCCTCCGTACTGGCTGCGGGAACCTCTCAGAAGCCACTAAGTGTCTCCTGTTTCTGTTTCCTCAGCTGTAAGACGCCGGGAAGAATCGTAGCACAGAGATCCTTTCTGGCCCTCACAGTCTCCGCCTTGGCTTCTGACACCAACGACGTTCACTTATAGCAGGTTGAAGCGGCTGTGTTTTCTGTATGACCTGTATGATTTTTTTTTTTTTTTGAGATGGGATCTCACTTTGTAGTCCAGGCTGGCCTTGAACTCATGGCAATCCTCCTGCTGTAGCCTTCTGAGCTGAGATTACAGGCCTGCACCAACGTGCCCAGTGCATGTGGTACCAAGGAACTGAACCCCCAGTCTTGCACGTGCTACCCCGCTGAGCAGCGCCCCAGCCCATCAGCGCGGAGGCATTGGACCTGACCCCATCTTTGCCTCTTGCTTTCGGTCCTCCCCGCCTTGCTGCGTCCCGGCTTCATCTCCTTTATCTCACTTCTTTATCTTGGACTCCTAAAACAGACTGCAGTTAATCACGTGTCTTTTGAGTCAAGAGACTCGACCTTTGCCACCTTGTAGCTCTGCCACTTTCTAACTGGGTGTCTCAAGCCAAACCCAAGTGCTGTGGCTTCTCTGGGGATCAATGCCCTTATCTATAAGAAGGAAATTATGTTAGGGCTTTTGTAAGGTTTTTACACAGTGTCTCACACACAAACATATACATACACCCATGTGTATATATGTATACATTTACAAGTAAATGATGTGTGTGCACATGTATATGTATTTGTTGTTCAGGGGATTGAACCCAGGGCCTGGGGCTGGAGACATAGCTCAGCAGTTAATGCACTTGCCTGCAACCGCAAAGCCCTGGGTTCAATCCCCCAGAACCACACAAGCTGGATGTGGTGGTGCACGCCTGTAATCCCAACACTTGAGAGGCTAAGGCAGAGGGATTGTAGCGAGTTCAAGGCCAGCCTGGGCTGCATAGTGAATTCAGGACAAGCCTGGACTACAGAGTGAGACCTTGTCTCAAAAACAAACTAACAACCCAGGACAATCTCACTGAGTTATATTCTCACCCCTTCTTAAAATTTTTTTAAAGTATTGAGACAGAGTCTCTCTAATTCACTAAATTACCCCAGCTGGGCTCATACTTACAATCCTCTTACCTTAGACTCATGGAGTGCCGAGATTCTAGGCAGGTACTACCATGCCTGGAACTCAGCACGTGTTTATAACTTGAAAGTTGACACACTCAAAGAACTTAATCCCTTTTCCCAGAGTTCCCTCAGCCCTTCTGAACTCCCAGTGTCTCTGGGGACTCTATTAGTCAGGACACTCTCCTCCTAATTGCTGGAGTTTGAGGTTTGATATCATCTTGGCTTTTCTTTTCTTTTTAGTTTAAATTTTGAAATCAAATCTCCTTAAGTTGCCCAGGCTGGCCTTTAACAGGTGATCCTGTGGCCTCAGCCTCAGCCTCCCAAGTGCTGGAATTGCAGGCCTGTGCCACTAGGCCCAGCTTGGCTTTTCTTTTTCCTGGTCCCTATGGTAAATGTCCCAGGGCCTTCTTCCTGCCAGCTTCCCTGGGGTCTGACGGTTGTGGGCAGAAGGCCTATGGACACAGGGTTAAGCCCAGGGCTCAGCTCTCTGTTGAGATGGGGCCATCACTGGCACGTTCACTTATCCAGTCGCTTTGGTTGGAGAGATTAGTTTAAACTCATGAGATGAATGAATTAGTTGAGTCACCTGAAAGTGAGTGTGGACCTCATAGGCCAAGGTCAAATGAACCAGACTATAGTTCCTTGGACTTGCTGTTGACCTCCGCTCCTTACACCCAGAACAGAGTCATGGTCCTCGAGCACTACAGGCTGTCCTTTGGAACTGTCTTTCAGCATGACACAAGCATAAAAAGTTAAAGGAAGTGGCACACCCAGTTAGCCAATATAACACTTTGGAAAGGAATTTAAAACTTCTTTTTCTCAGTAGGATGCAGCTCTGTGGGTACATTGCCCAGTGGAATGTGAACAGGGTTCGCATGTCTCCTCGGCCAGGAACCTTTGTGCGGGGAATGACCTACCCCACATTAAGTGATGCCTTGACTTCCTGGTCCTCAGCCATTCCATTCCAGCTTCTATGAGGGCACAACCTGCACCTCTCTTCATTGAAGTCCCACAGCTGGCTCAGGCCCAGCACAATGTCAAGGCTCTTTCAATGTTATTGACTCTTGAATAAATCCGTGAATAAAGGCGACGTCCCTTCCCTCACAGATGCCCGCTGTAAGCGCTGTCTGCGAGCTCTACGCCAATAGAGCAGGACAGTCAATGAAGCCAAGTTTGGATTTTTCCCTACCCTTAACAGCTGCAGAATCTTAATTCCTCTGTGCCTTTCTCCATCCTTAACACAGGAGTACAGTAAATGCTGTTAGCTTTGTGGTGAGGATTCACTAAGAAGATACAGGTAAAGCACTTACGGTCAGTGTTTGATGTTAGGTTGTAAGTGAATCTCTGGGGCGCATTCCCCGGGGCCTCCCATATCCGAATCTCAGAGCCTTTCCAGTCAACGTCAATGGAGAACTCGGACATGGACCAAGGTGGCTTGTGGTTGTGATGATTTGTTCACTGGCACCCGTCCTCCCACACTCACTGGGACCTCAAAACCCCTTAAGCACTCAAGCATTCAGTACTTGATGCATTTCCCGAAAAGACATGACTTCTGTTGGTTAGCTGCAAGCATCTCCTGTGGTTTATAGCTTCCCAGCACTGCGCCCTTAGTCGCTTTGTTGCTTAGGCTTGGAAACCCACTGTTGTCCTTTAGTGGGACTCATGCTACCAGCAATGGCAAACAAACAGTGACCTCTCAGTGGGGTTTGGCCCTCCCAAGGCTCCGGGACCGTAAGCCTTAGAGCTGCAGTGTGCAAGTGATGTCCCCTGTTGGCCTTCGAGGATGTGTAGCTGGGAAATGCAATACCCGCACACACTCACTGGCACTGTGTTTTTTGAAAGCACATAGCAGTCGCAGTCAGTCTGAAAAAGCCTTCGTGTGACTCATTTTTAGCAGTACCGTGAGTGGGAGCTCATGGAGGGCTTTGCAGAGGAGCTAAGGAAAATGTGTCTTGTTTGAACATTGACCACCTTCGCCTCGGCCTCGGCCTGGCACTGTTGGGTTTTACATCAGCATCTGAGCAGCTTTTTGGTGGAAACTTTCTTACTCAACCTTCAGTCTGCGAGCTCCTATGCATGGTAACTCCCAAGTGGTTCTTCTTTATGGGGGGCGGGGGGTGATACCATTGATGAGGCCAAGTAATCCTCTGACACTTTTCGCATTACAGAAAATTAAACACACACAGTACCATTCCCTGGTGAGGGCAGGGAATGGTAGTGCGTGCGTGCTGGCTAAGCACTGGGAAGAGGTGCTTCCGATTCTATGAATCGGAACACAAACGAGCCTAAGTGTTTGTAAATGGTTCCAGGTGTTTATATTCAGCTTCTACTTCCTTACCAACCAGATAGGAAAAGCTAGGAATTATTCATTTGTGCATTAGGCAAACATTTATTTTGTGCTTTTATTTTGTGGCGGCCATTTGCTCCACGCACAGAGAACAGAGGTCCATTAGATAGGCTCTGACCCGGAAGTGCTCCAAGCCTGCTGAGGGAGCCATCCGAGGGACAGTGCGGGTGAGGATGCTGTTAGAGGATTTTCACAGGATGTTGTAGTCCACAGGAGGTGGGGAATACCTGGCATGTTCCCAGTACAGCACAGGCTAGGAACAACAAATGGACACTAGAATTAGCCTGGGGGAAAGAGGAAAACATTCAGGCAGGGGCAATTACATGTGTAAAGCTATGACTCCTTAGTGCCCTCGTGTGCCAAGAGGTGAAGGGGACCATGCCCCCAGCACACTCCACAGGCTTCTCCAAACAAGTCTATAGTCCACATGAAAACAGTAGGCCTTGCACGTAGATATGCCTTTCCGGCCCAGGCTTCTCGGTCTTGACTGGCTGGCCGTCTCTCAGGAGCATGGGTCTAAGAGCCTGCCTTTCTCTACTACAGCAATCACCCCGTATCTGTGGTGTGGGGGTTCTTGTCTGTACCTCCGCTAGACTGATAGCCTCATGGTACAGGCGTAAGCTGGGCTGATTGATTCACTATTGTAGCGTCAGGCCTCAGCATGGAGTATGACCCTCAGGAAGCACCCAATCAAATATTCATTCAGAAACTGAAAGAATAAACAAAGAAGCAGAGGCAAGAGCAACAAGGTTAAAGTCTCACAAGTCACGAAGCACCTAGATTGGCTTATATTTCTTTTTTTGGTATTTTAATGTTGGTGTTATCTAATATGTGGGATTTAGATATAATCAGTATGATGATTTGGTCCATGCATACACTCCGTGATGAACAAATCTGGATAATTAGCATTTCCATCTCCTCAAACACCATTTCTTTGTATTGGGAAATTTCAAATTCCTCTCTCCTCTTCTCTTGTTTTCTCTTTCCTTACTTTCTTAATTTCTTTCTTTTTTTAGACAAGTTCTTTCTCTGTGGTCCGTACTGGTCATGGACTCACTATGAAGTGAATTCAATTTATAGCAATCTTCCTTCCTCAGCCTCCTGAGTGCTGGAATTGCAGGCATAAGCCAACACACCCAGCTGGTGTGGCGCTGGCTAACTGAACCAGGGCCTTGTGCTTGCTGGGCAAGTGTTTTAACCACTGAGCTCGACCTCCAGCCCTCTCTTCTTGATTCTTTAAAATAAAATATCAGCGCATAATAAAGTCACCTACTGTGCTAAGTGAATTCCTTCTGTCTGATTATATTTCAATACATGCTGTCCAACCTCCCTCTACCTCTCTCTATTCTGTGTCCTTCCTGGCTTCTAGTGATCCCCATTCTACTATCTTCTGTCGAATTTAATTTTTTTGGTGTCCACACATGCGTGAGAACATGCTGCATTTATCCTTCTGTGTCTGGCTTATTTCACTCAACATAATGTCCTCTAGGTCCATCCATTTTTCTGTAAATGATAGGATTTCCGTAAGTGAAAGGGATTGTCTGCATGACGATGCTTATTGCAGTATTATTCACAGGGGCAACAAATGGAATCAGCCACGGTGCCCATCAACAGGTGAATAGATTAAAAAGTGTGTGATCTATATCCAGTGTAACATTATGCATCTTCAAGAGAATAAACATTCTTACTTAATTATGACCAACTGATTCGGAAAACTAGTCCTACAGCCTAAACCTTATCTAAGGACCGAGAGACTTCTCTTCTTCCCTCCCCTGCCAACAGAGTCCCTCTGGTAAATCATTACTTGTGGGATGAACCCATGAGATTATAGGTTATGTGCTTTATGACATGATGAACTATCTCTGTCTTTTGTGTTCAATTTTCCAAATAAGACCTAGAGAACTCAAAAGACATATTATGCAACTGTGAACAGTATTGGTGCAATAATTATAAGGTAAGTTAAAATACCCTATTTGAATAGTTTCTGCTCATTTCAAGCAGTTATGATACATAATCAATACTCAAAACATGTAGCACATGTATGTGGTCAGAGATTCTATGTTTGACAATGTAAGAGGCTGGAAAAATGCAACTTTAAAGCAAAGATGATGAAAAAATCACTCATTTTAGGGCTTCCACTTGCTTTTTAAACTGGTAAGAATTAATTCTACACTTGATCTTAGCAAAGGCAGAGAAGTGACCCACTTACACCTATAAGCCCCTGGGAAACATACTTACTCATTCTGAGCTTTTTTTCCATGGAAACAGTGACACCTGGCCTACTTACCTCACTGGAGCTACAGTGGAGATCACGTGATATCATGGAAATGATCGCATTTTGGGAACCACAAAGTGCTGTGGAAATGGACAGAATTACTATTATTAACAAGGTCACAGTCTTACAAAAAAGAGAAGCGAATAGTAATCACATAGATGCGAAATTGCTAGGTTTCTGTTGTAGGTACACAGGCGGCGCAGCGAACAGTCCTGTCCACCCTTGTTCCACCCGGAGGCCGGAGAGCTAGACAATAGAACAGCTGCTTAGGGACTCAACAGACAGCTCTGTTCCTGATGGATGTGCTCGACACCGCACAAGTAAACTAAGACCGTGTGAGTGTTTGACTGAAGGGTTTGGGAACACTCTTGGTGATCCTGATGTAACCTCAAGAAGATGCGCCTGAATGTAGCCGTAGACTAGGAAGCAGAAACTCGCCAGTTTATGTTGTGTTTTACCATGTCAGCTGTGATATACCCCTGGGCCTCAGAGGGTTTTACAGGAAACCCATGTCAAACTTACCTGGATGTAGTGTAGAGATTGTTAAAATGCACATTCCTGGGCCCCAAACCTTAGAACCATGAATCCAAACCAATGGTCATGAGGACAGAGAATCTTTACTTTTAACACATACACCAGATTCCAGAACAACTGTTATTTGGAGTCTGTTTCATAACAGTCCTCTTAGGGATATCTGTTCAGCCCAAAGCTAAACCAATTTTGGAATGATTTCAAATGAGTATATAAATTTAGAGAAAGTAAGACTTATTTATAAAGAAAAATTAAATATTAACCATGTGTAGGATTGATTGTATGAAGTCACGACTATAGCTTATAAATATTTGAGAGGAATAAATTCAAGTGGGAGAATTTAAATGTTTTATTCAGGTACCAGACAGCGTAAATGCGAGAAGGGGAATGACACGAGCAAAGAGGAATTGGGTAAAATAGCAAGGAAAATATCTTGTGTAAAAAAAAAGTTATAGAATCATTTCACATGGATAAGTGAACCAAAATATCATGCCATTCAGTGGAAAAAAACAGTTGGCCAGCATTTGAAAAAACAATCGATTGAGTGGGTAAATTCTTTCTCTCTCTGGTGTCTGAAAGCTTTGTTATCCTAAGTCACGAGAATCAAGAGGATTCCTAATCAGTAAAACTGTGGCTCATTAAAAAATGTTTGGAACAGGAAGCGCCTACTGCAGAGGCAGGAAGTTGGCATGAAATTGCATCATGACTTTGCCCTGGACTCCATCCTGCAAATGGTGCAGTACCAAAGAAGCCAACGTTTACTCATAGCTGACTCCGCGTGGAGGCCCTGTATTATGGAGCCCACACAACCCCCCCAGGTAGGCTGTCATATTCCCATTTCACGGATGGGAAACGTCAGGTCTGAAGGGGTTGCAGTTAGAACGCTAAGAAGTCTGTATGATTTTTTTTTTCTCCCGAAGCAGGTCTTGGATACAAAGAGCTGTGGCTACCATTGAAATTTTCTTTCTGTCTTTAAAGTTTGCCAAGGAAGCTAATAACGTATAGACTCTGAAACTCTCCCAGCTACCTCAGCTCTGGGAAGTTCTGTGAGACACGCCTGTGCGTTTACCATACCAGATTCTGCCCCTGTCCATTACAACGTGACGATTTGGAGTGCTAGCAAAGTGGGAACTGACGAGGCAGCTGGAGGAGGAGGGTGCTGTTCCAGCAGCCCTTCCGGCCGAGAGCTCTCAGAGCCGGGGGCGGGAAGGGGAGAGGATGTCCCATCTACTGCTCTTCATCTTTCTTCTTCTTCACGCTCCTCTTCTTCATCCTGCCAGCCTCACCTTCATCCTCTCAAGCATCCCACCCCCCATGGGCGTGTTCCACCTACGGTGTCAGGAGCACTGCCGTCACGGCTGTCAGCAGCAGCGCCGTGGCCACCACCATCATCATCCCCACCTCCATCATTCCCCTCACGACCATCAGTCATTAGTGGAAAAAATCAGTCATTCCATGTGCTTCGTGGTGTTCGTTGTTGCCACCACACCCATTCCGCAGAGCCCGAAGAGCGCCCTGTGCCACACGGTCTCCTTTCATCAGCCATGTTTTTGGAGAAATGCGAACTAGGCTAAAGATTGTGCCAACATGGCAAAGCTGAAGGCTTCGAACGAAAGCAGACAGAGGTAGCGTGGCACACCTCGGGTGGCCCCTGCAGTTGGTCAGCAGGTTAGAAGAAAGTTCCAGCACACCCGGACGTGGTGGTGCCAAAGTGAGTCTGCACAGATGGCTTGCGTGTGTAAAAGGGCATTCAATCTGCCTCACACGACACACAGTGAGCGCCGGGCTGCGGCGGCAGTCCTGCCCCTACTGGGAAATCTCAGACTTGAGAATTGGCCCGTAAACAAAGACAACAGCTGGATAGCGAGTCTTGTTTTTGGAAGCCTGGGAGCAGCTTCAGGGCCACTGTCTTCTTCAGCTCCCTAGCTGCCCGCTTGCTGGGGAGGTCTAGGAAGGCCCCGGAGGGCCTCTGGGCTGCTAACCAGCTCTGCTGAGGTAAGTTCTCTGTCCAAATAAGCTCCCAGGGGCTGCAGACTTGTAAACAGCACTCCAGCTGACATTCAGACACAAGCTTGGGATCAGAAAGACTGACTTCAAATCTCTGGGTCCACGCAGGGGCTGGGCAGGGTCTTTTGCCGCAGGAAGAGTGTGAGAGTGTTTGCTGATACGCTGGTGGAACCCAGGATAAGGGATGTGGAGGAGGGAGGCCAGTGAGGGTGGCCAGGGGAGGGGAGGATGGACCTTCAGTAGGAGGGCCGGGCGGGCTCCAACGAAACACTCTGGCTAACAAAGTAACAGAGAATCAAAGAGAAAGACTGGGGGAGACGATAGGAGAACAGCCCGTTTCAGCCAGGAAGCAAGGAGTCAGTCTAGTTAATCTGCTGTGGAGAGTGTTGTCTTAAGGGGCAAAGGGCAAATATTCTTTTTTATCTGTGCCATCCAAAGTCACAATTCAAAATTAGTAGCTGGCTGGGGTTTTGCAACATTGTATAGTCATATAATCAACATCATTAGACTGTACTTGTAAAAGGTTAAGATGGCAAATGTTATGTTAAATATCTTTTCCCACAACGCAAAAGAATTGGGAAAAAATTAAGCATGGTCTAGGTGAGCTTCCAAAATAAAAGGCCTTTTTCCCCCACTAAAAAGAATCGAAGGCAAAAATTTACTGGAAATTTTCATACTGAAAACACTTGGCCAGAACTGAGCCATGTCTCTTGGTTTTGACATCTTAGGCAACCAAGCCAGTGGGAGAAAATGTTTTACGTGTGATTAATAGAGGTTTCTCTTTTCTATGAATTTTTTCTTTATAACTCAAATTTCTGTTGTGGGCACGTTTGGCATGACGCGTGTTCCTATGTCTCTCTCTCAGTCTTGTAGATGTCTGAAATCCTCCAAGAAACAAGAGTCATGTTCTCTGTCTACCACATTTTCCTGCAAAGGAGAGATTCTGCTAGACATGGTGGCACAGGTGTGCAACCCCAGCTACTTGGGCGGCTGAAGCACAAAGGTCGCAAGTTTGAGGGCAACTCGGGCAACTTAAAATTTTTTTTGAAAAGAGGGTTGGTAATGTAGCTCAGAACTCCCTTGATTAAATCCTACTGCAGGAAGTAAAAAAAGAAGAGTGAATTAGTGGAGGGGGGTGTGGTACAGCATAAAGAACGGAAGTGAAATTAGTTTACGGCTACGGAGGCTGGGAAATCTAAGAGCGGGCGCTGGGCGTCCGCATGGCGCCTGGGAAGGGCCTTCCTCCCGCATCACAGTGTGGCGGAGAGAATCGCATGGTGAGGCGGAGCACATGACCTTCCTCGGATCGCTTGTGGCCTTTTTATAAAAGCCACCAATGTCACGACGGGAGCCCTACCCTCATGACCTCATCTAATCCTAGTTGCTTCCCAAATGCCTCACCACTGATGCACACATTTGAGGACTACGTTTTCAGCACCTAAATTCCAACACTGCCTTAGGCAAACACGTTCAGGCCCCACCAACATCCAAGTGTCGCCCTCCAAAAGTTTCCTCTTTGCCCTAGCGTGGCAGCTGTCCTGCTTCTCGCTTCATCCTCAGGCTTTTGCGATTCGGTTAATGGAATTGAAAGTGGTGGTGGCCAGGATGACTGGGCCAAAACCAAGAAGTTGGTGGGGAATCCGTAGGTATCATTTAACTGCTGCCAGCTTTCCAGAGGGATGACGTATCTTTTACTCTCAAATTTTATAATCATGTTATTTTATGCAAAGTGAGCACATCAGTGAGGCTGACGATAAAGCAAGATCGCAAAGCTCGTGTTTCCAGTGACTTGACCCCAAGGCCACAGGTGTGTTCTCACTGGAAAAGAAAACCCTCCAAGGATCAGAGATGGGAAGGCGTCATGGGAGGAGGGTCACAGGAGGCCACTTCTGGGGCAAACACGATAACCTATTATTACAGCAAGAGTCTACTTGCCTGGAGTCAAAAATGATAGCAGAGAGACTGACACCGGGGAAAGAGCATAGGATTTGGAGTTAATCCGATGTGGACCCCGTCCCTCTTCTAACCAGTATTAGAATGTCAGGCAACTAATTACACACTGCCTTCAGCTTCCACGCTCACAGAAAGGCAATAGATATATCTGTTTTTTAGGGTTATGCCATGGCTTACATCACACAACGTTGTGAGGTGCTTGGAACAGTAGGTCGCCATAAGTGGGGGCTGCTTTTGCCTACCAGCTCTCTTTCCTCCAGAGATAAGAACTAAAGCATACCAAAGACCTGCCAGATACCGACCCCTGGTTATAGGCCTTGTACACACCCATAATGGCTACTTGCAGCGTGCACGTGAAATGCAACCCGCTGGTGCCTTCTGACTTCGTTGGCAACCCTCGCTCTGCATAGTAACTATCACTACCCTCACTGTCCCCATGAGGAAACATAAGCTCAAACTTTCACGCACTTCCCTCGCCAATCTTGAGACCCGCATGCTTCTCTGCCATTGGTTGTTCAGCCACACTCCTACGTCAAAGGGTCCCTTTGTGTATCTTGAGTTTAGGGTCACCAGACTTAGGAAATGAAAGTACAAGGTGCTCAGTTAAATTTCAGATTTCAGAGAAACAAGAGTGTCCCATGCAATATTTAGGACATATTTCTATTGAAAAGCTAATCAACGTCCTGCGCCTCGTCTGACAACTCTACTTGAACTCCACTTACAGTGTTTTCCCTGCCGGATTCGAATGACCACCTCTGGAAGGGAGGTTGCCTCCTGGCTCCCTGCACCTTTTCTAACCCAAAACCATCAAGTATTCGCCTCGCTGGATATGAAATAGCCATATGTGCATTTTCCCTAAAAATGAAATTTTGTGCACTTATGGTTATTGAGATCTGAAAATCTTTTACTTGCTGCTGTCATCAGTCGAACACCTCAGTGTCCTCCGGCTCCGATCAGCAAGTGTGAATTGTCCAATTTGTAACACAGCTCCAGTTCTTTCGACGTACATATTTAACCTAATTGGCCACTAGCCAATAGCTTCAGGTGTTTGTTTTCAGCATGATGATGGTGAAGGACTGTTTGAGAACCAAGAAGCCCCCCAGCAGTTTATGTTTCCAATGATGCCTTTTCTTTTATTGAAATTTTACTTACTACCACAAATGCTGGCTTCCAGCAAGTTAAATATCCGCCCTGAATAGGTGCTGATCTGCTGAGTCCCCACCACGTGGAAAATGGCGGGAAACCCTGATGATAGTAGGCAGAGAGTAAAGGGGGAGAAGGCACTGACGAGATCTGAGCTGAGTACAGAGAGGCCACACGGGAACCACCCGTGGTAGTGGCGTGCCCTCAGGGATGTGGAAGGCTTGGTGAGAAGGCTGGGCTGGTTCCTCAGCTGTGCCCGGGGAGGCTCACAGGGAGGGGTGGAGCTCTTCCTTCTGTCATGAGACTCTCGTGATCTCAGAAGCTCCCGTTTGTTATCTTCCTGGGAGAAACATAAAAGGAAGGCTACACCTACCTCCGGGCTCCCATTGCACCGTGTGCTGAGGGAGAGCAGGTGCTTTGTAGTAGTGAGACTCACGCTGCCTCACCAAGATGAAATCTCAAACATGGCAAAGGCATGCGTAGCGTGTCATTTATCAGCTCTCCTATTTCCTTTATATTTTCTTATTCTATTTTTGGGTTTTGTACAAAGCTCATGGTGGACTCACGCACGCACACCACAGATCTGAGTCAATGTCAGTTTTAATGTTCAAGGCCCCTATTCTGGGGAATGAACAATCATTTTTTAAAGCTCTCTTTGCTTCCATATTTAGTGCTAGCGGTCGTCCCTCTGTGGAATCCATTTTCCACAGACAAATACGGGTTTATGTGAAGCACACCTTTTGATGCAAGCGATCACAACTAAGAAATAACCAACTGACAAGATGCAGAACCCAGGAGGTGGCTTGTCTGACGTGCTGACCACAAGACCAGCACCAGAAACTAGTCCCTGAATAACACATCTCCTTCACATTTCAGCAGAATTAGAAATTACTACCAGGTGTAGATCTTTAACCAAGCCAGCTAGTATGGCATGTAGGCATTTCCACGGTCGTCTACTTGAAATGACTTTGCATGACTCAGTGGCCTTGACTGGTCTAGAACTGGCTATTTACCAGGGGAGCTTATGTGGTCGTTTTCCTCGTATTAATTAAAAGGCAGAAGAGTTGAGACGATAGTTAGGTAATCATGCTCACTCTTCTATGATTTATCAAGTTACTAATTTGTGCTTGGTGATATACACTAGTCTGCATTATGTTTAGGACCAAACTTGCTGAATTTGAAACCTGGCTGTGTTATTTACTAGCTGAACGGCCCTGAAAAAGTTGTTTTTTCTCTCTGTGATTCAATATCCTCATCTATAAAATAAAGATATGAACAGTGTCTAGCTCATGAAGTTGCTATAAGCATTAAAATGATGAATACTTCTCAGTAATTTGGAATAGAGCCTGGCATATAGTCATACTAAGCACCTGAATTTCATGTACATACTTTATATATGTGAGATAAATGTATAATGCACACATGTCTACATGCATGCCTGCATGTATGTATATTTGATGTCCAAGTCACGGTCAGTTTGGCTATAAATGTGGTTCATCCTTCAGGGTTGCCTGAGAGAAACACGAAGGAAGGACTGGTCGGGACGTCTCTCTTTTGGGCCTCCGGGCACCTCTGCGCTGATATCTACCCTTTTCCAGATGATTGTCATAGACTTAGTTTGGAACCCATGTGCTGGGAAGATCTCAGGGGAGTGACAATCCTGACTCCCCGTAGAGGGCTTAGTTGAAATGTTGTAGACACTGTGGAAAAGCATCAATGCCTGCGCCAGGGCAGTAAAGAGCAAGATTGTCAGGCCTGTCCCAGAGTCCTTGAAACGCAGTCGTGTCCAGTGTGGACAGAGGGAGACACAGGCAGGCTGGTGGTGGCTGCTGGGGAACTACAACAGAAAGGGAACCTTCTTCCCCCGGAGGAGTGCGCAAGGGCCAAGGAGTTATTCTCCTTACTGCTACCCTTATCTTTTTCCTGGGAGCTAGGATTCCAGATGAATGCTAGATACTTGTGCCTGACTCCGAAGGTCCAGGCCTCTGCCGAGTGTTGGGTCAGGAAGCTCATCGCTCCAGGCTTGGCTGTGGCCAGGGCAAGCGCTCCCCATATCGTGCAGCACCAACGCCTCGGGGGCCAGGTCCCTTCTGCAGCAGCCCTTGCAGATGACCTCTCTCCCTCTGCTGTTTCAGGAAGGTATCACGGGAGTGGGGCTGAAGTGGTGGGGGGTGGGAGGAGGGCTTTCTTACTGCTGAGGGTTGGTATGAGTACTGTGGTTTGAGCTAAGATCATTTAAGTCCAAAAGCTAGAATTGGGGGATTGGCCAACCAAAGGAGCCAGACAGATGTAGATCAAAGACTCCAGGTATGGAATCAGGAATCTGAGCATCGGGAGATGCAAACAGACACCAGGTGACCGAGAGTCATGGGAGGGTTTGCTCTCTGTGGCTGGGGTGGCTCACGAACAGATGACTTGAGATCTCAGGAAGGGCCTAAAGGCCCAGAGCCAGCCTCCCATGGCATGATCCGGGCCCCCAGCGCCACGCTTTGCTGTGCTACCCACACGATCAAGCCACCAAAAAGAAGAGCAGGAGGCATTATCCCGACTTTGGGTGCCATCACAGCAAATCTGGACCCCAAAGTCTCTTGTGCCTGAAGGAAAGGGGACTTTTATGCTGACTTCTCCAGGCTGCTCCAAACGTAGCCCTCCCTTCTAGCCCTTCTTCCTTCCTGTCTCCTTAGCCTTGGTTATTTCTTCTTCCCTGGGGCTCTCATCTGCTCTGGTTTCATTGATTTTTGTTTTATGATCTCCTTGAAGATTCTCCATGCTTTTTGATAAATTATCCAATTATTTTAAATCCATTGCTACATTAACTCAACTTTAATGCAAATGTCCTCTTAAGCGACTCTTAGTATAGACTTAACAATTATTTTGAAAATTTATTTGTGATGATGTAAATAAATACACACAACATGACATTTATTCTTTTAGTTCTTTTTTTTTTTTGTGGCACTAAGGATCAAATTCAGTGTCTTCGCATTGAACTACATTCCCAGTACACCCTTCCTCCCCCCACCCCTTTTTTTTCATACAGAATCACAGTAGGTCTCTAAAGTGGCCAGGCTGGATTGAATTTGTAACCCTTGTGCTTCAGCCTCCTAAAGCGCTGAGTCACAGGCCACAACACTACGCTTGTCTCCTTTTAGAAATTTTAAGTGTCCAGCCCAGAAGCACTGAGTACCGTCAAATTGTTGCACAGCCATCTTCGTTGTATTTCTAGACCTTTCTCAGTGCCCCAACTGGAGCTCTGACCCATTGGCAATCAAACATCCCCCGTCCCCTGACATCCTCCGTCCTGATTTCTTTCTCTTTAAGTCTGCCTGTTCTGGAAAGCACACGCTAGTGGAGTCATCCATTATTCGTTGTTTTGTGTCTGGCTTATTTCATTCAGCATAATTTCCTGCAGGATTATTTGTGTCGTGACCTGTAGTAGAACTTGCGTCCTTTGTAAGGCTAAATACCATTGCGTTGTATGTTTCTGCCATATTCGTTTACCTACTCATCCACCTCGTGGCTGTTGTGAATAATGTTGGGCTTTTATGTGGGTAGAGATGAGGCTTCAAAAGCGCCCTCCTCTGGGGCTGTAGCTACAATGACATTTGACAGAGGAGCCGTGCTGCAGAGGCAGAGGGGGTTCTCTTTTGGGTCTGGGTAGTGCTGAAGTCCTTTCTATTCAGCTGATCCTTCTAGGCGAGGACAAAGCTTGCCACGGGTCTGGAGTCAGGAGGAAGCTAAAGGCTAGCAGAAAGTGGGCCACCAGCTACGCTTCCTTCTAGCTCTGGATAGACGGCGGTGTCTGAGGGAGACAGGCTGGCTGCCTGGGATGGGAAGGCCGACAGGAACAAGTTCCTGACTGTCGTGATGTGGGAGTGGAGTGTGAGTCGAATAATTTCAAACAATAGCATTGCTCTGGAAATAGTGGAATCAGTGACACAACACGGATCTAAGATTTGTCCTCTGGGTTTTTCAAATGGAGAGATGTACTAGATGAGATAAAAAAATTCAGCGAATGTTTAATTTTTAAAAATTTGTTACAGCAAAAGCCACACTGCCGCACTGCCTTCCTTACAACGCCCACTTTCCCTCAGTGCTCTTGCCATTTTCTGCCTGGATTATGGAAGTCCACTTTGGGGAGTATCTTTATGATGTGCGATGGAAGGTCGGCTGGATGCCACTGCAGGTGCCACCCAATGGGGAGCCTGTGTCGCCATGATGCTGCGTCCCCACCCATCTCCTTTACCAGATTATCACCGTGCAACTTCTGGCTCTGCCACAAAGCCAGAATGCCCACAAAAGTCAATGTTCTGGATCGCTGTAGGACCAAGGCAGCCACCATAGTGCAACGAAAGACATTCACAAAGGAGGCCCCCAGAATGCTTCAGAAACTGGCAACAACAATGGCATAAGTGCACTGGAAGCAGAAGACGTGTTTTGAAGGGGATTAATGCCAACGTGTCGTCAGTAAGAGTTTCGACATTGACTGTGGTTCTCAGTCACATCTATTTTGAGGAGCTCTGCCCTCGCTGGGATGACTGGACTCCATTTGCTTCTGTGCCTTAGGCGAGCCTTACGTTGTTGCGCTGTAGCGAGGCAGAGGTGGCTGCTGGGAGTGCCCCAGGGCTGCCTGCACCCACATCCATGCCCTGCCTGCTCGTGGTCACGGCCTCATTTTCTCAGGAACTTTCCGGGTAACCTTCAGGCTGTCCTGTTGCCAGGCTGTTCCGGTAAGGAACGAGGGGACAGAGGGTTGGGATTCCATGGGGCTGCCCCGGCTGCATCTTGAGTGCCATCGGCTCAAGTGGTTGGCTGATGACGTGCAGCTGTGAAGCATTTGTTGGGGCAACAGTGGCAGGTGGCCACCCCTAGGCTCTGCTGGGTCATCCTCCTCTGTCTTCTCAGGGCTGAGTGCAGGTCATGAAGCGCGTGCGTGTATTCATAGTTTGTTCTATAAATAAGCAAAGTCCTGCGCAGCTGCTGTCCAATGGGCTGGCTTTTATTTTTGAATGTGACTGGGAGAGACGGAGGGGATCTCCCTGAGGGGGCGAGGTCTTTGTTTCTGGCCCTGAGCTCTGGTGACGCTTTCCCATATGCCCAGGGTCAGAAGCACACTTGACATGCCTACCTGCTCTCCTCCTCACTTACGCCTCATCTGGCAAATTGCTGATATTGCCACTGGTATTAACCTTGTCCCCACTCAGAGAGAAAGAGAGAGAGAGGGAGAGAAATGGCAAGCAACCCACCACAGCCACACAGTGAGGAGGGAGGAAGTTTAGAAGTCTAGCTATGCCTGTGCCATGCCAGCCACGAAGCGATTCCAGGGTGTCTTCTCAGCACACTCCTGGATACTGGCGGCCCCCCAGGTGCTTCAGGGCTGCACTTCCAGGCAGGACAGGGAGACCGCAGGTGGGAGAGCCTGGTGTGGTGAGAAAGATAAGGGAACACTCCTGTGTGAGGGAAGTTGGGAACTTGTAACAAAATCAGGTAGGCTCCAACCCTTTGGCCCGACAATCCCACATCTAGGAAACTATCCTAAAGGCATATTGGCGAGAATATAAAGAGGTGATGCTTGAGGACAACTGCTCAGTCGTGCTTAGAAAGTAAAAGATTGGAAGTGCATCAAAAGCCCGTGGCCAGAGAAATGGTTGGGTCGATGACGGTGTGTTTCCAGGTAAGGGAGTTGTAAACAGCTGTACACAGGAGTGAGAGTCACTCTACATACTGCTGTGCAGTTGTCTGCAGCCTCTATTAACTTAAGTTGGAAAACTGTATCTTGTCGTTTTGTAAGAAGGGGGTTAGAGGCCAGGCCTAGGAGCACATGCCGGTGATCCAGGGTGCTGAAAATTCAAACCCAGCCCAGGCAACGTGCTAAATTCAGCAAGATTCAGTCTCAAAATGAAAGATAAAAAGGTGTGGGGATGTAGCTCTGTGTGAAGGTTCTGGGTTCAATCCTCGGGACCTCAAGAAAAATGTGGATATAACTAGTTCCATATATTTGCTGATTTTTGATGGAAGCCTGTTCTAGTTACTTTTTTGTTGCTCAATACCCGACACGCACAAATTTCGGGAGGAAAGGTTTATTTTAGCTCACATTTTCAGAAGGTCACAGTTCGCTCAGGGGTGGCCGGTGACAGTGGAAGCACACGGCAGAGGCAGAGGTGAGGCTAATCCGTGACATCACAAACAGGAAGCCAAGTCCAGGCAAGTTGAGACTCGTCCTCCAAGGAAGGCAGGAAGCAGCTTATGTGTCCTTCCAGGTCTCATCCCAGGGATCAGCCCCTCCTGGATCCAGGTGTCGGAAGTGTGGTAAGCCCCACTACATGCCTGTAATCCAATTTACTGCCTGTAATCCACCTCTCCAGACGAGACCCCGGTCTCCCAACAGCATGTGGTTCTGTAGGCAATCCATAACAACCAAACACATGAGATGCAAACCAAGATATTCCACCCCCGGCCCCCAAAAGACTCGTGTCCTTCTCCTCAGGCAAAATGCATTTAGTCCTAAGAGTTGCCAAAGACTTAATAGTTCCAGAACTACAAAAATGTCCACATCCAAAGTCTCCTCTGAGACACAAGGCAAACTCTTAGCTGTGAGCTCCTGTACAAATCAAAGCTGATTGGACCATACTTAATTTTTAAATACAATAGCCAAGTTTCTAATTATTCCTAACAAAGCACAACTACACCACTTACAAATGGAAACTCAATATATTCTTTCTCACAGCAGGCAACAGAGTTCCTCTTACAGGTTAAAGACCTCCAACATACAACATAGGATAACCATTTCTTTCCAAAAGAGAAAAATAAGAGGGCAGAAAGGAATCAGACCAAAGCAAAATCTAAACCCAGCAGGGAAAGAGTTAAATCCTTTAGCTCCATGTCCAGCAACCAGGGTAAATTGTGGTGGGGTATGAACTCCCAAGGGCTCAGGTGGCCCCACCTCTATGGTGTCGCCACTGGCTGCAAACTCTCTTCTCTCCTTTGAGCTGGATCTACTCTCTGTCTGGAATGTTTCTCAGATGACAACTTATGCTCCTGGCTTCTCCAGATTTTCGGACTCTCCATTGCACCTTAGGGTTCTCCCTCACACCTTTATGCACTGCCCTCCCAGGGGCACAGTGCCTGGCCTCCAAAAACCTTCCTCTGAAATCTGGGTGGAAGCTTCCATAAATCCACACTTTTTTTCACTCTGTAAACCTATAAAGCCAGGACTGCACGGACATCGCCAAGATCCACCACTGCCTCAAGCAGTAGTTGTGCTCCCTTGAGCCATGGTGGCAACCGTTTCTAAGTGCCTGGATGGTGGAACTCCAGGGGGTTGAACTCTGGCAAACAGTTCCCTCTTCGATCCTACAGGGAGCCCTGGGGTACTCTCCACAGAACAAGATCTTTTGCCTTTACACTCTTTAATTGGTAAAGGGTGGGGTCTTGCTGATTCCTGAGTCACTGTGAAGGCCCCTTTCTTACAGTCCTGATTCCAAGTACTTGGCTTCTGTTTAATGTTAGTCTCTTGAACAGCCACATGCTTTTCCACCCCAGACTGCGAGCTTTTTACATCTGTTCTCTCTGCCACTGTCTCCTGTCTTTCACCACAGAGCTGGCTAAAAGCCGCAAGCAGCAGCCACGTAACAGTCTGAACATCAGTGTGCCTTGAGATTTCCTCCACCAGAGTGAGCCGTCCACTGCCCTTAATCTCGGTTGCAGGCAAAGTCTCTAGACAAGGGCAAAATGCCAACAAGCTTTTTGCCAGAGTGTAACAAATGTAGTTTTTAGGCTGCTTGCCAGTATAGTTCTCCTTCCCATCTGAAACTTGGTGAGCCTGGCCTTTCCAATGCACACCTTTATCAGCATTTGGTCTTCTGAGCTCTGGCCACATTCTCCCATCGAGCTTGGCTCAGAGCACTTCAGGTCTTCTCGAAGGCATCTTCAAACCTTTCCAAACTCCTCCCACAAACCAGCCCCAAAGGCTTCCAAACCACATGGTAAAGTCACAGCAACAATCCCACTTCTCTGGTACCGATTTTTGTTCTAGTTATTTTTTTGTTGTTGTGACTCCATATCCAACAGCCACAAACTTTAGCTCACCATTTCAGAAGGTCACAGTCCACTCAGGGGCGGCCAGCAGCAATGGAAGCACATGGCAGAGGCAGAGATGGAGGCCGCTCCTCAGGACATCACGCACAGGAAATCAAGTCCATCAAGCCCAATCTCTTCCCAGAGGAAAAAGCTTTAACCATCTTTCTTCTGCCTTCTTTTTACACAGTTTGAGTTCCCAGTTGGGCCTCCCACATCCCGGTGGGTGTCCTTCCCTCATTCACTAGCCCCCAAATCACTCGCACCCTAATCCAGGCTGGTTCCCAGTTGCCTCACGTTGACATCATCTCTCCAATGGTCACAATGCCTTTAGCACGACCTCACTTGCCAGAGGTGCTCAAAAAGTTTCACTGAATGAATGTAGGAACAGGATATGTCGGTGATAAAACAGCGCTTTCCCCATCAATTCGCTGTTTCACCTTAGTTCTAAGGTCCAAGGAAAACACAGGACAAGCCCACCTTCACTTTCACGTACCCTGAGTCGGTTTCAAACAGTTGAACTCAGAACATCCTATTCTTTATCAATCCATCCAGCTACTCCTAGGACACTCGGGCTTCATGGGTTCAGAACTGTCTTCAGAGTGTAGATACAGAGGGGAGGGGTCTGAAGGGACTGACTCTTGATTTACGGCACCAAAGTTCATCTCAACTTACCCATTTCCTTTTATTCATTCGTTACTTATCTACTCATCAGTTCGGCATTGACTTGGGATCTGCCTTTGCCTACTGGACATTATCAGCTTTTGGACAGACAAAATTGAGTCAAGTCCATCCCTTCTAACAATGCTGTGTGGCCATCATCATGAAAACTTAGAAAACTGGAGAAGCTCCGTGGGGAAAAGCTTTGCAGTTTTGACACTGTTAATTTTTGCTGTGTGCTCTGAGGCATGTTACGTAACTTCTCTAGCTACCTGTTTTCCTTTGCAACATGATAGCATTAATACTTCCCCTGAAGAGTTGTGGGAAGGGCAGACCATAGAGCATTGCTTATTGCAGTGGCCGGAAAGCAGTAGGAGCTCAACTAACGAGTATTCGCCTGCTGGAGGGTGCACCCTGTTGCTGTGGGAATACGTGTGCGGAAACAGGTCGGTTCTGTGGCAGTGGTCCTGGCTTGGAGAGTCTAGAACAAGGAGGCTCTGTGGGGTGCAGGCCAGAGCGGCACATGAGTTTGGATCCTCCAGATGTGGCAGTAGAGTAAGGGCTACCGGGGTGTGGCTGTGTTTTGAGTTTGGACAGAAGGGCTACCCTTAAGACCAGGCCTTGTTCTGCAAACAGTAAACAAGGATTGTTTGTTTTGACTAAAATAACCAGTTTCTAGAGCTCTGGAGTTCTGTTCTTTTTCCTCCCAAATTACTGTTTTTATTAGCATTATTAATGATACATGATAATTACATTCAACTTGAGGAATTCGTGCCGTAGGTATGGCATCTTGATCATGTTTGCCTCTTCCTTTTGCTGTTGGTTACGGTGTCAGGCCCCAATTCGGACAGGCCTCCATGCCAAGTTCGCGTCTCTACAGGCTTGAAGAGTAAGTCCCGAAGACGGGAGGCAGGCTGTGAAGAGAAGGCTTGTGGGAAACTTACAAAACGGGAAAGAAAAAAAGGGCAGTCAGAAGGGGGACCTGGAAATGTGGGTCGCCCCCGTGGCTCCGTGTCGAGGGGGTTTTATAGTTGAGCTGGGTAAGGGGCTGTCCTGTGCTAAGCAGCTTAGCCACTAAGGCTGACTGGTAGGTTCTCCAGCCTTAAGCTGCTGCTGAAGCCCACCCCAAGAACCCATCAAGTAGTTCTTAGGAGTGGCAGGGAGTGGCAGAAGTGGCAGGAGGCAATCCCGCTTTCCAGCAACCTCTCCGTGTCCGGGGAACCCTGTATCCCTAACTGCCTGGAACCCCACTTTCTCCTTTCATGCTTCCAAGCCCCTTAGAGTTCTGTTTCTGTCAGTGTCTCCATCACTGCCAGAGCTTATTTTGTCTTTCTTTGAGCACGGGCAGGAGAGAAGGCACCGCCTCATCCACACTGTGGCTGGAGGGGGGGGGGGGGCTGTCAGTGTGGCGTGAGGTCCCTCGGGGAGCAGCTGCTGCTGAGGGCGGCCTCACAGGCAAGCTCTGAGGATCTGGCGGTCCCCGGGGCGGTGTGCGTCAAAGAAGGAAAGGAGAAGGGGCAGAAGAAGAGAGAGGAAGGGAGAGAGAAGGAGGGAAGGGGCAAGGAGGGGAGAAGAGGAGAGGGGCAGCAAAGGATGGCAAGAAAGGCCACCATGCGGCCGCTTCCGCGCAGGAAGGGGGACCCTCTGGAGAAACAGACTAGAAGCGGAACAGAGGGGCAAGTGAGCAACCAGCTTTCACCTCAGCGTAGCACCCTGGTTTTTCAGAGTGACTTGTTCTTCACCCGTCCTCTAACTCATCCCAGCCCGACTTCCCCAATGGGCTCCTACACACGGGATCCCCAACTTTAAGTCTTTCCTGTGTGTGGAGCTGGCAATCCAACTCAAGGCCTTTGCATTGAACTACAACCCCAGGATAGTTTTTAATTTTGATTTGGAGACAGGGCTCAGTCCTAATTGCCCAGGCTGGGCTCGAACTTGCAGTCCCTCTGCCTCAGCCTCCCAGTGTGCTGGGTTTATGGGCCAGCCCCCCAGTCCCAGCTCTAGCCTTGAATCCTGACCTCAGGCTTTGGTCGGGGCTTGCTGGTTCCATTTCTGACCTTATTTAAGGCTTTGCCCGGAAGGGCTTCTAGTTTTCACCCAAAAGCAGTGCTCATCTTTGCGCCCAGCGTGGGATGCAGGGGTACAAGGCAGGAGCCTCGAATCTGGCCTGTCTGGGCAGCGACCCAAGGCATCCACGTGTGACTTCCGCGTTTGCTGACTGCCCTCCTCCCGCCCCGAGACAGGGACTTCGAGGCTGGACCTGCAAGTACCCAGGAGGCAGTGGGGGGCAGGGCACAGCCTTCACTTTATACGACCCTTTAAGTTGACTTTCAAATCTTGAGATCAGATTGCTGGTCAGTACTCCACGTAGGCAGGCAGGGGCTGGAGGAACCGCACAGCGGTTAAAGCGTTTGCCCAGCAAGCTCAAGGCCCTGGGTTCGGTTCCCCAGCACCACATAAACTGGGTCTGGTGGCGCACGCCTGTAATCCCAGCACTTGGGAGACTGAGGCAGGAAGACGGCCACAAACCTAGGGCTAACCTAGATAAATAAATAATAAATAAAATAAATAAATAATAACTTAAATAAAATTAAGATACAAAACAATTCTCCGTGTAGGCAGGCAAATCACTGAAGAAATATTCATATTACACAGTTTATTATCCCTAGATGTACCTAACCTATCTCACTTCCCTTCAAGATTGAGCACACCCGTCTTGTCTTAAAGAGCAACTAATATTCAGAACTTGCGGGAACATCTAATAGCCATCTATTTTCAGGACCACTTGCTTTTACAAATTGCAGACCCTCTGGAGCAATGTGCAGAAGTGGCCAGCTCTTATCTCGGCTCACAGTTTGTCACCTTGGATTCCAGGAAAAGCACAGGCTGCAGACCATTCTGCAGTTGAATCACTTCCCAGGCGGGAACAGTTACATGATGGGAAGCGAGCCGGTTCCCCACCCCAGACAGGCGTTGCCATCTCATATGGGAACCAAGCTGCCCCGAGCGACGATGCTCTCCCGAGGCCTCACAGAGCCAGTCCCGGGAAACTCACGAGCCACCACAGCCTGACCGGGATTATCCAAGCTGCCAGCTATGTAACCCCCAACTAAGCAAAGCCACATAGCGAGAGAGGTAAGTTTAGGGCTAATAAGCGTGTAATATGAATATTTCTCTAGTGATATACCTTTCTTCCTCTTGTCTATAGAACCCCAAGGTTTCTGTGGGTCCCTCAAAGACAGATCTGGACCCCTCCGCCTCCCAGGGTGGCCGTGCTGATTGAAGCCCCTTCCCACCCTTCACCACTGTTTGACTCCTTCACTGGCATAGTGGGACCAGTGGCCCAGCCTGGTCGCTCAGTCTCCCGAGGCAGAGCCGCGGAGTCTGCCCCAGAGCGCCAGTAACCCTCCCTCCTTGCCCGTCTGTTCTACCGTGCTGCCTGCCCACACTCAGGCCTGCCTCCCAGCCAGCAGCTGGATGAGCCTGGTGGCCTTGGCAAGGACAGAGCTCCTGCAGCAGGAGGTGGCTGGCGAGCACTGCCGCAGGCAATCCGGGCTCTGGGTGAGGAGAAAGAGGCCCTGAACAATAAAGCCTTGTGGAATGTCAGGAATCTGCTGCCGTGTGAATCTCTCAGGAGAGAGGTTTCCTTGGCTCTAAGACCCTCTGAGGAGGCTCCATGCCTACACAGCCTCTCCACCCTCCCCGTTTCTTGGGGAGAAAACCTCTTCTCCCTCCTCTTTATTTTTCCCTCCCAAGGTGATAACCACACCAGGAGGAAGGGCTCTGAATTGAGCTCACCTCAAACCAACTGGAAGGTGGGGGCCATCCTGGCAAGTTTCCAGAAAGCAGCTCCCTTTGGCTGGAGTTAGCATGGGCAGTAGGCGGGGCTGCCCCCGGCTGTGTCTGTGCAACCCATGAACACAAATGCCCTAAAACAGGAGGAGCTGAGTAAATTCATTACGCACAGAATTTCGGTTACCATCGATCTGTTACTCATAACAGATAAAGAGCAGGATTCGTGAGATGAGGTTAACCTGTGGCTGGACTGTGGCCTCTGGAAGGTACTGGACCCTGAAGCCAAGGCCAAGGCCTTTGGGTTTTCTCACTGTTGCTCTGCAAGGGGTCAAGGAAGAAGGCAGGGCGAGGGGAGACTTGAACATTCTGTCCCTTACCGCCCCGGGAGCCACACTGGCTCCTAGTCAGTCACCCTCCTGTTCACGAATTGTTGGTTCTGGGTCCACATCCTGCCTCTCCCCCCACCTGAGTGACTTTGAG
Organism: Ctenodactylus gundi; assembly: GCA_004027205.1. NCBI lineage: Eukaryota > Metazoa > Chordata > Mammalia > Rodentia > Ctenodactylidae > Ctenodactylus > Ctenodactylus gundi. Next base: position 36,167 of record PVKB01005164.1, on the reverse strand, counting down.
AAAATGATTCTCTTATCTGTAAAATTTCCAGCTCATAGGAATGTCCTGAGGGACCCACGTGACACAGATAGTAACACAGAGCTAGATTGGCATAGAAGTGCTCAGTAGCTGGTTACTACCATCAGTTGGCATTTAGGGAGCTAGAAGGCCTAAGAGAGGAGGAATAGTCAACTCTGAAAATCAGAAGAAAGGAAAACTAGTTTCCTAACGAATGCCAACCCTGTTCTACATTTGTTTTCTCTGGTTTCAAATCAAAATTCAGAGTATCTAAATCCTTTCTATTTTCTGCGCACCAAATCCTTCTCTGTGCACTGATTTCTACTTTCTGGAAAGGTACTTTAGTTGCTCTAGGCCTTCTTGCCAGAGTAGATTCTAATACTCCCATTTCAGCAATGAGAAAACAGAAGCACGCAAAGATGAGGGGATCTATCCAAGGCTTTGTAGGCGGTCAGGTCTTGCAGGCCAAGCTCAGCCATTACGCGAGAGGCCTGTGGCTGCTTCTAGCTGTCCCCTGGCCACCGTCTGCCATGCCCTTCATCCAGCGCAGCCCCGGGGCTGAAGAGACCACACCTTCCAAAACTCCACTTTGCCATTAGAACAAGGGTGACTTTTTGACAACCTCACAACTGACAAGTCCCAGACACTATGAATATAAAAAATCACAGCCTTGCTGGATTTCATTGCGTGAAGTCATCAGGCTGTTTCGAGCCTGGCAGAGGAGCTGTCAATGCCAGGCACGTCGATGCTCTCGACAAAGCTCCCAGCACTGCCGTGTGTCTGGCGTTCTATCTCGGATCCTCTCTCTATCCTACTTCCTCCGCAGAGCCAGAGAAAGCCCCCAAGTTGACAAGATCTCCATTTCCTAAAAGGCGGAGGCGATTCATCACATCAAGACGCAGGACCGCACGGTTTTCCTGTAGGCAGAGCTTCCGGATCCTTTGAGGGCTGGGCCGGTAAGAATCAGGCATTGCAAAGTGCGCTGGTGTGTTGACGATGGAGAGAATCAGTGTCATGCCTGAATTCAGCGGAGAGAGCGGGGCCGAGTGTGCTGAGAGTGGCTAGCAGGCCACCCGGTTCCTGGGCTCAGTTTAGCAAGGGCAGGGCCAAGGCAGAGCTCCAATGAGGGGCTGTGGTGGGTGGAGGAGCTAGGAGCAGCGGCACAGAGAGGCTGTTCTACAGAGCCGGTGTGGGGTCAGCCCCTCCCCTACAGAGAGATGCTTACCAAATCCATCCCACTTCACTGACCCCCAGGCTTGAGTGTGTCTCAGATGCTGGGCACCCCGAGTTTCCACCGCACTTGGTCTACAGCTCACGGAGGAGCTTACGCCATACTTCCTGAAAGCTCAGTCAGTATTTTTATACACTTCCACCAGATTTTAATGTTTCTTCAGATCAGAGACTGCGTCTTAACCATCTCTGGCTTTTGAGTAGGAGGAAATGACCAGTGAGCATTTATTGAATAAATGAATTAATGAATCAATGAGTCAGTCAGTTGCTCAATAAACGTTAATGAACTATGTACTATAATAGGGTTGTGGCAGGGTAATCTCTCTCCTGGGCTGGAAGCTCCTCAGCAGAGGCAACCTTATCAAAAGTTAGTTGTTTGTTACTTAATCGTTCCCTAAGGAGTTAAAAAATATGGAGGGATAAACACGAAACAGGCTGGCACCAAGTGCTTATGGGTTGGCAGGTGGGGTTAGGTGTTCACGCTACGGTTAAGAAGTAAGAACCTTTTATAAGGGGAGTAAGTATTTTTGAAGGTCTGGAAAGTTCCTTATGCATGAGCAGCCCAGGTTCTGAGTGACTAGTCCTTCTCATTGAGAAGAAGATGACTGCTACTGACCCCCAGGAGAGCGCCAGTGTGGCTGTTGCTTGGATAGACACCTCTCCTTGGTGGGGCACTTGCACCTAGGTTGTTTCAGTTTAGAAGGACCTGATATATTTTTTTCGTGTGAGGGCCATAGACAATCAGAATGAGCCCCACTTGCAGCTTTTAGTACTCTCTGAAGGGAGAGGGAAGGATAACCCATATTCCTCAACACACCTCGGTGTGGGCATTCTCCCTTTCCTTCCTAATGGTTTTTGGGAGGATGAAAACGACATTTAACTGTGTGGGAGTTTTTAGCAGTGTCTGGGTCCCGATGATTCCACAGCGCAACATTAAAATAATGGCGGTTAATTCTCTGTTACCTGCCAACCACAGGTAAGTGCTTTGCATCTTCCTACAGCTCACAAAGCACTGCAACGAGGTGGGCATTTAATTGCTATTTCATGGATAGGAAACTGGATGCCGGTCCCAGACCCCAGATTTCCCCAGGCCTACAGGCCCCATGGTGAGTAAGAGGCAGAACCACAGTTCTTTCCCCACCTCACCAAACACCAAAGACTTTCTTTGCCACCACTGGGTCACTTGGAAGGTCCGGCCTCTTTCACTTCACACCTTGATGCGTTTTGCTTATTTTTTGAGACGGGGTCTCGCTCTATAGTCCAGACTGGTCCTGAACTCACTGCGTAGCCCAGGCTGGTACATAGGATACTTAAGTGACAAACTTGCCACTGACAGAGGACTGAACCTCGCTCGCTCGTGTAGCCAGATATCCTGGGCTACAGTATCACCCAGGATTCCTTCAGCATGTGTACCCCATCAAGGTAGACCCAAAGAGAAGCTCAGAGCATCCTATGCTAAAAATATTATACTAGGTACTAGGGGTTCATTTTTTAGGGGCTTTCTAAAATCCGTTTTGCTTTTACTCTTTGATGAGCTAAAGGCCCTTAATTATGCATGACCTCCCCAGAGTCACTTTCACCAGTGACTCTGCTCGCTGCTGATGCAGGTACCTGTGTCTTCCTGCCTACTTGGTTTTGCTTGGGACTCCATGGCGAGAAGAAAGAACTTTTTTCTGCCATTTGGATATTTATGACATTATTCATGGGCCATAAAAATTATCAGCTTAAAAATTAGCCTGCTATACTTGGCAAAACATGTAATTATTACATAATTAATTCACCTCAATGTGACTATTGCCTTGGCCGGGACAGACCCAATGATTCTTCAGCTGGAGGTTTCACTCCTCTTCCCTATGGTGTAGATGTTTGCTGAGCATCATATCCGTCTTTTAAAGGGACAGCAGGCAAGGGTGGGGCATCGTGATGTCAGCTGAGTGAGGCTGGAACCTCAAGTATGCTTTGGAGAGTAGCTCTGACTCCACAGCAGAGGAAGGAGATAACCAGTGAGACAGCAGCTCAAGGTGCGGAAATACAGCTCCTGGCAGAGAGAGGATCTTCTCTGTACCGCTGCTTCCCTCTGTCCTGGGTCATTCCCAGCAGGACGGCAGTCGCCTGGCCCACACCCCGGCTTGGTCAGTCGTGCTTGAAATTCCCCTAAGACTCAAAAATTTAAAATGCAGCTGCTCCTTGGCAAGTGAGCTTTTTTGTTCATGCTAATGCGATACTCCTTGTATTTGTCTGGAACTTTCCAGTAGCGTCTATGTCCTTTATGCTGCCTTATCTCATCAATGCTCACGTGACGGGTAACCCTGGTCGTGTCTCACTTTACATGAAGGGAGACTAAGACAAGGGAGTTGGAAGAACTTGGGCAAGGACAGCAGGTGACAGCGTTAGAACTGAGAGCTGGAATTTATGACTTCACGTCCAGAGCTTTTTTGCTATACCTGACCTATTCCTGATTATATATTACACACACACACACACCCAAATCTGGTCTTGCAAGTAGAAAGAGAGGGAAACAGCTTCAGAGTCTGAATACCTGATGTCACGGGGGACAGAGGGTGGTAACAGCAGAGAAGGGAGCACAGGATAGGAAGAGGAGGGAGCATCTTACTTGCAAGGTAGTGAGCCTTCTATCAGCCCATAAATGATCGTAGAAACCCATCCTATTTCTATATGTCTTTTTTTTTTTAATTGTCATTGTATGACTTGCCGGGGGCAGCAAAAGTATTTTACCCAGCTAAGTAATGATGGCAGACAGGAAACAAATGCCAACTCACTGATCCCAGGAATGCTTCGGGGCTGTGGTGTTGACACAGGGTGAGATCAGAGGAGCTGCTACTGGCCTGAGTGGACCGAGCGTCCAGCAGAGTGCTGCAGGGTCTGCGGAGACACAGCTGCAAGCTGTGGGAATGCGGTCAGTCCTGCTCAGACGTGAGGGGCGGAAAGAGAGATGGTGCACATTTCTTATCCTGATTGGTTAAAAGCCTCTCAACAGTACAATATTCTTGACAGAAAGGGTAGAGGAGTGGATGTGATTGCACGCAAGCTCACTTGCTTCATTTGTTTGCCTGTTGATTCAGTTCCCACTCAGCTGTGGTGCTGCTAATGAAAACACAGGGGAGGTGCTGGACATCTCGGACTCTCGGCATTCACACCGTGAGTGGGAAGACAGATAGGTGGCCCATGTGCTAAATGTCACCAAAGGAGACTTTTGCAAAAACGGACAGGCGAAACTCTAAGAGAGGGTGCCCACACAGGTGTTCTGCATGGAGATGGTTGGAGTCGTCCAATATACAGAACCCCTGCACAAATCACCATGTACAGCCAGAGGGGTCCTCATGGATGGGGGTCAGCCCAGGTCACCAGCACCCAGACCAAGGAACACAACTAGCAACTCTCCACACTCCTTTCCTGTCCCCTGCCAATCACCAGCTTCTAACCCCTAAGGGCTAACTTCTATCCTGAGTCCTAAAACATAGGGTAGGCCTGTTTTGAACTTAGCGGTCTGTGCAACCTCTTGGGTGAAAGGACAGACAGGGACTCATCAGAGGACAAGGTAGGGAAGGCAGGCCATTGTGGGAAAATGTCATGTGCATATGCTACTGTTGGCTTTCAGCCTCGCTGTAGCATGACACTCAAGAGCGGGGAGAAAATGGAAATGCAGTGTGAGAGGAAGGTGGGAGGGGAAGAGGGACATGGTCATGGGGACCCTCCCCGTCGGACAGGGGAGCTGGACTTGCAACCTGGAAGCCTGGAGTTTCTGAAGCTGGCTTCTCATAAAAGTCAGCCCAAGACCCTGGGCGCCTTCCTGGAGATTTGAGCTTTAGAAAGTCGTTCCCAGACAGTAACCCTTATAGTAGCTAAGGGCTTTTCCACCCAATTCGACACAGGGCTTCTGCATTGAGCTGCATCACCAGCCTGTTTAAAAATCTGAGATAGGACCTCACTAAGAAGCTACATTGTCCAGGCTGGGCTTGAACTTTCAGTCCTTTTGCCTCGGTCTCCCGAGTGCTGAGATTACATGCTTGTGCCGCCAGTCCTGGCTTAATTAGCTAAGTTTTAAAAGCCACTTTGGAGAGAGGATGGGGATTCATGAGGTGTTTTAAGCAAGGGGGTGGCAGAATCTGACCTTGGAATTGGAGGATGATGCAGGAGGAGAAGGATCTGGCGCCTACAACACCAGCAGGTGGGGATTTCAGTTAGGGTGCTGGGCAACAGGCCAGAGAGGCTGTGGCCTAAGAAGGGGCACAGGGTCGAAACAGAGAGAACAATCTCAAAGAACAGTTAGGAAGTAGGATTAACAAGATGCACCGAGCGATCCACTGGACATGGGAGGCGAGGAAGTGAATCGCCCCAAGGAGACACCAGTGTCTGGCTTATGAGCACTTCACGGCATGAACCGACTTCGGAAGCAGAAAAGGTAGGATTATGCTTTTGATTAACTCTATTCTATTACATAATTCCATTCCAACTCCTCTATGTGTCTGTTAGGCCATTTGTACATTCAGCCAATACTTTTTAAATGTTGCTTAAGTATCAGGCGTTGTTCTAACCACTGAGCAGTACAAGGTGGACAAAACCCAAAGATAAAGAAACACTGAAATTCACTGTTAATGTTTCAAAAAAGTTAGCCTTTTTCATTTTTTAGTTTACACCCTGTGCTTAAGGATATAGTCACAGGGCAAGTTAGATCGCAGAGGAAGACATATGAGTGACAGAAAGAGAAAGGATGAAGAAGGAAAAGAACCAGCTAGTGGCAGGGAAGAAGCAATTTTAATCATGATTTCTGACCCTCACAACAACTCTGTACAAATTATTATCCATGTCTCTATGGAGGAATAGAGCCCTCACAGAAAGTAAGTAATTCGCCCTCAGGCTCACAGCCAGTAAGTAACACGGCTAAGATTTCAGCCAGATCACGTGCTACTCTACAAACCAAAGTTCAAGGAGAAAGTCTCCTTGTCTGCATGTGAGGAAGCTGATGTGGCATGTGGTGTGATTCAAGGGCCTGGGGTTGAATAGCAAATCCATGGCGAGGTGCACAGGGGAGAAATAGCTGTTGACCTGTGGCTCTGTCCTGTGGCCACAGAGCTCAGGATTCCAGCCTGTCTTGACCTGGCTCTGGTCCTTGGGGTATTTTCTTATCGTGACAGGGGCAGAGATCGGGTTTAGGGTCAGGTGAAGCTGTAGGGCACAGAGCTGCTTTGCTGGAGAATCTTGTACAGGACAAGGACGGTCATGCAGAGGAAGGAAAGCTGGCTGTCTGCGGCTTTCACTGAGATACACCGCCCACCGTTAGAAGACAGCCTTGACCTTGGGTGCTAGATTAACTTCTCATGTGTTATATTGGTCTTGGGAAATCTATAAATGAAGAAAAAAAAACTAACACAGATTTCTTTAGCACCATTTGATCAGCAAAGAAAAAAATATCTGCTTTGAGGTAGGAAGGGAACATCAAAGAATAGCTTAAGATCTACATTACCCTGGGAGGAATATGAGCCCGCCCCTCCCTGAGTCGGCTCCTTCCTACGGCCCTGAGATCCCTTCCGCTGGAAGAATGAATTGAGCATCTGGAACATAAAGTTTCCCAAAGGATCTTATTACAGGGATTGTGGGAACACGTTCTAAGGGGGAGATGAGTGACTGAATTACCAGAAGCAAAGGCCTTGAAGTCAGGCAGAATGGGAGGCACGCGGTGCAACCATTAATAACCAGAGTGCTGACATCTGCTTTCCAAAGGGCCAGGACTCTTAATGCAAACACACAGGCCGGGGTCACCTGTGTGGAGCAGGAAGGCATGCTGCCCCACGTGTCCCTTCCTAGGGTGCCCTTTCGTGCCTAGGTCCAGCTTCCAGGTGAGGCCTCCTGCTGTTTACTGTCACCATGGGCTACCAAAGGCATATAGACTGTCCTTACCCACTCCAACTCCCGATTGGCTCTGCTTAGCATCTTAGAGCAGTCAGATTGTTTAAAGGCAGTGTGTCCTAAATAAGTCTAATAAAATAATTGCAAGACAAGAATTGTCAACACAAGTGTCTATACTATCTGAACTAGACAGATTTGATCGTCTAGCCGTGGAAGCGGGGCTGCTGTAGCTTCCACTAGGAGGAGGTCGTGCTGAATAGTGACTCAAGAAGGCAACGGAGACAGCCAGAGGAGCCTGCCAGGATCTGGTCGCGCGGCATATTGCTTCTGGAACAATCTCCGCCCCTTGTGATAACATCAGGGAAGGTGGGGCTGGGGCTGGGGCTCAGATTCTGGCCAATTGAACCTCTGGGCTCTGGAGGATAGACTTTCACTCACTCGGCTGTCTGTTGGCCAAAAGGGGTTGTGAGTTCCGTCCTGTGTCTCCATTAATTTTTTCCCTGGTACTTCCTGGTAGCAGCCTCTGGGTTCTGCTAGCCAAGGTGAGCCATGTTCTTCTAAGCTTAATTCTGTCTGACCCGAAGTGTGAGCAAGTGGCAGAGGAGCACAATTTGAACTTGGTACTAATGGGCTTCCATAAAGACCAGCGTACCCAAAGAGAACTACGTCCCCAACTCTGTCTCTATTCCTGTGGCGGTAGGTGGCAGGAAACGATAAGGTGACTCATTACCGCTATCATCAAAAGGCATCTTACTGTGCTGTATGTCAGAAACGGGGGTGGACACCCACACAGAACTTACCATCCGAGATGTGTGATGAGGAACAAGCAAGATGTTACAAAGAGGAAAAGAATAAAGCAAGCATTGAGCTCTGCTTATGTACCATAGATTATAAATATAAATAGCTGGCATTCTCCATTTTTACTTGTGTGTGTTATCCTGAGAATCAGGCACAGGGATTAAGCCCTATCCCTAGACTTTTGCTTTCCTTTTGAGGCGGGGTCTCACTAAATTGCCCTGATGAAGCTCAAACTTGTAATTCTCCTGCCCCAGCATTCCTCAGTGCTGGGGTCATGGGCATGCACCACTACATAGTTTTTAAAGTTCCAACTCAAATATCATTTCTGGAGAGCCTCTTTGGCTCCTGAGCTCCCTGTGCCATGGCAGATTGCACTTTTCTAGTGAAAATTACTCTCCGTTAGACTACTTATTGTTTCAGTTGTGATTTTTTGCTTGCTAGACACTGAGTGAGCTCATAGGGGACAGGGACATGGCCTACTTTACTGTCATTCTATTGTAGCAAGTACCTAGTAAGCATCTGAAGCCTAATAAAAGCCCAACAAATATTTGTTGAGTTGGTAGAAAAATAGAACACACGCTTTTCACCAGATGCTAATCACAGTCAACAGGACTGGAGAATCTTGTGGACTTGATCAGGGAGGAGACACCTTGAAAGCTGTAAGTTTCAATGCTCTGGTGTCAAATACAATTCATTTGACCATTTAAAAAATAAGCATTGAACATTTGCAATGTGCTCATACATACTGCTAAGATCTGTGTTAGTAGCTGAGACTATCCTAGAAGGAAGGATGTGTGCTCTCTATCTGACTAGCTATATGTGCTATCACCCTACAGGGTTATGAGAATAAAATAAATTTTAAAAAGACACTCGACACAAAAAAGACTAAATACTTGTTCATTGTGGCTATGCTAGACGAAGAAACGACTGAATTGTCTTAGTTATTTTTTGTTGCTGTAACAAAATGCCTGACACGCATCAGTTAGGGGAGGAAAAGTTGATTTTATCTCAGTTTCAGGCGATCGTCGTCCATTCACACGCAGTCGGCAACAGTGGGAACACACGGCAGAGGCAGAGGTAGAGGCAGCTCCTCATGACTTTGTAAACAGGAAGCCAAGTCCAGTCCAGTCCCCGAAGGAAGGCAACAGCACGTGTCCTTCCAGCTCCCACCCCAGTGACCCACCTCTTCCGGGTGCAGCCTCAGTGTTCCAGGTTTAGGCCCTCACCACATGCCTGTAACACATGCCTGTAATCTAATCCACGTGTGTCTCCCACCACACACACCCGTAATCCACCCTCTAGACCAGGCCCCCATCTCCTGACAGCACTTGGTTCCATAGATGACCCATAGCATCCAAATACTACAAAACAAAAAAGGAAATAGAAAACATGTAAAAGAGTTGACTAAGCTCAGAAGAATTAGAGGTTTCGAGACACACAATGAGCAAAATAGAGAACACTTATAAATTAGAAATACGACATAAGATAAAGGGACAACATGAGGGATCCGGTGGTGCCGGGAATGTTCTGTTTTTTGACTGTATAGTTTTGTTACCTCTGGGGGAAATGGGGCAATGAGCACACGGAAGCTCTACATCATTCTTCACTACCTTATTGATGTTTTGTCTCCAAATATAAGTTTAAAGTAACTAAAAACTACATACTGAAAAAATTTATAGGACCTTCTTTGGAAAAAAGGGCTTATGGAGATGGAACTCAGGTACCGGATTTTGGAATAAGAGTGTGAGTATAGAGAGAACTAGACAGTTTTCATGGGATGACGGAACTGTTCTATATCTTTTCTCTAGCAATAGTTACATGGACCGATACCTACATTAAAATGCATAGACATGTACACTGAAAAGGGACAATTCCAATATGTAGTCATTAGAGCTGAAGTAGAGATTACTGATCACACACACACACACACACACACTCACACCTCATTTCATTTCTTCTCCTCCTCCTCCTCCTTCTTCCTTCAGCATTTGAGTAGGTTTGCTTCGATAATAGCCAAACACTAGCCTAAATGTGTTTGCTTTTTCACGCAGGCAAGGAGGGGAGAGGCAGTCAGTGTGGTGCACTGGCAAGAGTATAAAATCTGAAATCAGAACATTTCTTATTGTATCTTGGCCCCTCCACTTAGGAGGCTGTAACCTTGTCAATCTTCAGTGTTTTCATCTGTCAAGGGACGCTGGACAGGTGCTAACACTTCACAAGCTGTTTAGAGGCTTAGGTAAAAGAACCTAGAGCTATTGCAAGAGGTCCACAGGTTTTAAGAATGCCAGGCATTTTTTATAAGAAAGAAATTGTATTCTTCTTGTATGACTACTTTTAAATGTACTTAAGAACTATCATGATCAAATGCAGACTCTCTCTTACATGGAGGGCCCATGAAGACAAGGATATAGCATAGAAGAGTGTTTTCCTTTTCTTCTTGAAGGCCCTGTAAGCCAGTAACATACTTCCTGAATGTTCATAAAGTAACAGCGTGGCGCGTGGCACTGTGGGTGGCGGCACGAGTGTCGGCAGGCCGAGCAGAAGTGGGCACGGCTGTAGTCATCATCCCTATCATCATCATGCTTCTCAAGCGTTACTTTACCTGACCTTCCCAGCAGTCTGCGAGGGGTAAAGGGCAGGGATCGCCAGACCCATTTTGTGAGAGTTTAGAGAGGCTAGTTCCTTCTCCAAGAACTTGTGCTTTCAGTTGTCACACCTGGAAAGAGAAGCAGGTCTGTCCTCCCCGCAATGGCTTCGAGAAGCGAGGGAAAGTGGCCGTTAGGTATTAAAGGTGTATCGTCTTCACATCTGGAGGAAAAAGAGCCCTTCTCCAGCCGCTGCTGGCTTAGTGGCTCCAGCGTGGCTAAGCACCCAGCAGGAAACGGGAAGGCCGGTCAAGGCTCCAGCAAGAGAAAACACGAGCTCTTCCTGTCTGTTCACTCTGCTTGGGCAGCAGGCAAAGCCAGTCGCTTTGGAAACCAGCCAGACGAGCCTGAGAGCCAACCCAGTGCAGGTTAGCTCCAGCTGCACAAGGAACCCAGCTTCTCCTGGCCTTTCAGCAAGGCGATTCTGGCCCTTTGGTGAGACTCCTTTAACAGCTAGGCTCGAGGGCCGCTTAGCTGTCCTCTGGGAAAGGCCACTAGTGTTGGAGTGTGAAGCAACTGTGTCCCAGGGACAACTCTATCCCTGCTCATCGCCTCCAGTAAAATGTGCGGGTTACGCTAGCGTTCAGGGCCCTTCCTGCTCCTGTGTTCTGAGATTTTGACTCTAGAGTTCTCTGTAGACCCCTGGAGTCCCTCCATGAGTAGAGCCGGAGCCAGGGCTGGCCACCCACTCTAAGCCCAGAGACAAGAGAAGCCATAGCCCAGGCAGAGTGGGTACCGGAGGGAATGCCACATCATCTGATCCATAGCTCTTTAATCCTTTGACAATGTACTCTGGGGACGTGTCTGTGAAGGACGTCGCCGAGGTGGGGGAAGAATGCGGCCTGTTGTCTGGGCTCAGGACACAAAGGCCGATCTGTGCGCACGTGGGCACTCCCGACCCAGGCGCGATCAGCTGCTCTGGTTCCCCCGTCACCATCACAATACAACTACAGAGTTACAGTCTGCCCTTCAGCCCCCGCCCCAGGAGGGCTGGGCAGCAGGATTGCTGCCCACTGGGTGCCCGCTGAACACAGCCAGTAGCACCAGCCTCCCGGCCCAGTTGGCTTCTGAAGAGTCTAGAATTTCAATACCCTGCCTTTCCCTGACCTCATTTGCTGCCCTCTCCCGTCTTGTCTTTTTCTGGCCAGCCGGGCACACGTGTGAGTGACAGATCCAGGGTGATCTGGACCCTGCTGATCACCGAGGAGCCAAAACTGGGAACCCGAGCAAGTGCCCACTGGGCAGTGGCCAGCTGAGGCACAGGGTCACTCCAAAGACACTTACCTCAAGCAGCGCAGCAGCTGCTACCTTGGCCCACCGTGTCAGTCGATCCTAGGGAACCCGGCAGGGGGCATCCTCCTAGACAGAGCCTCTGCCAATGCCCAGCAAGAAGCTCGTGAGGCAACAGGATGCTAGCACCCGGGTGCAGCTACGGACGCCAACATTCTGGGTCCAGAAAGAGATAAAATAGAAGTCCTCACTGGTGTGAAAGGATGACATGTCTTATTCTACGGGATTCTGAAAGCTTTCCGTGGGCCTTCTGGCAGCATGTAGTGCAGGGTGGACATATAGTGAGCACTGAACACACACGAACACGCACAAGCCACCTAACACCACTCCTTTGCTCATCAATTACTAAGTGCTTTCTTTGAACCAGACACTGTGCTAAACACAAGAAAAATCAGTGTGCTGTCTGGCCCTAAGTCCCTCCACTATGGATGGGAGCTTCTAGTGGGGGACACAGACAAGAAAGAGCAAGTGTATTGAATAAGGAGGATGTGTTGGCTGTGAGAGGATGAGGCAGGTGCCTCAGGGACTCCAGCGGGGTGAGAGGGTTAGTGTCAGGGTGGGGGAAGGTCCGCTGCAGGTGATGCGTATGCGGGGGCTTGAGGGGGCTGAGGAGAGAGCCAGGTGGGTTTCTGAAGAAAGAGCGACAGCAGTGTGCCTGGTGAATCTGTGGGACAGGGCAGGGCCAGAGTGCTCCAGAGAGAAATAAGAGATGAGGCCGCGAACATGAGGGGCTGGCCAGGAGGACCTTTGCCACTGTTTGGCAGGCTGCTGCCCAAGGCCCTGCACAGTGGCCCCTAACCTGCCTTGTACAGTGTGGTGAGTCCTAGCAGCTAACAGTGCATAGAAGACACCGAGTCTCTGTAGTTCCCAACTCTGTTTTCCTGGTTGCTCTGTGGGAAATATGTGTAATATGGGAACCTGCTACTTTTCTCCAGTGGTCACCAGTGTAATCTCAGGTTCCCTGGCTGGGTTTCCATGAGCTCTTCTGCCCAGTACCTGTCCTTTCTTTTTCAGCACAGGCTGCCCAGGCCTCAGAGATTTCTCGGCATATCTTGGCTTACCTGCAGATACCAGCTAAATCAGTGTGCATCTTGGAGCCCCCCGTCCTTCTACCAAGATGTGGGATCCCAATACTGTTAGCAATTTCCTTATCTCCTTCCTCCCTGTCTTCAGTGGCCTTTACCTGACTTGGAGTTTGCCCCATCTGAGCTGCTTGGGCCTACACTCAGCTAAACCCAGCCTATTCCTTTTCTGGATGAGTGTTTGTAGAAGGGATCACCTCTAAAAATCAATGCAATGTAAAAACCAATACTAATTTCTAAAGCTAGTTGTGGTCCCCTTGTGCACGGCCATGGTATGTATTTTTATAACTATTTAAGAACATAACTTGGCACTACATATAAAATACAGAGAAATGTAAGGGTGTTTATACCCTTTTGTTAACAAATTTCCCGTTTGAGAATTTAGCTAAAGAACACAACTCCAAACACAAAAACAGTTCCTGTAAATGAAAACGTGTATCACTGAAATTTAGAATATGGATCTTCAAAATGATAACAATGACTAATATTTATTATTTATTATGCACCAGGTACCACTTTATGTATTATTTATCATTTTCATCTAATTCTTACCTCATTTCTATGAAATAAAAACAGCCATTATTTGGTAGGCGTTGCAATCATCATAAAACTTATGTTATACTGTGTGTCTCCAGACACCTAGTAAGTGGGAGAGGTGCTATAGTGTGGACTGTGTACCTTGGGGACCACCCTGCCGTTGGTTAAGTCCCTTGCTATTATACTCAGCCACGTCTTGTTCCCACCCACCCCTTCAGCACCCACTCTCAACACGAAGGTCAGCGTGCGGCTGTTCACGCAGTACTTTTGGCATGCTGGGTCTTGCTTGACGCTCAGGCAAACCTTATTGAGTGGTGTCCGGTGATCACGTCAACCTGATGGAATCAGGACCCACGCCTCCGCTGGTATTGGGATTTATTAACCACCCTAGACTGGGGCTGAAGAACTTGTAGGGATTGGAGTGTGCGTCATCTGTGGGCTGGCCAATGAGGGAGGAGCGCCCTCCCACATGTGGGAGGGCCAACTGGAACTCCAATGATATAAAAGGGAGGAAGCGGGCCACCTGCCCGGGCCCTTGGTCTGGGACAGCTCTCGCCTTCGCGGTTGCCTACGGACGCCGCAGATCGTCAGCACAGATTCGTTCCTGTCTCGGCTTGTGCCCGTCTGTCGCTGCCCTCCAGTGGCCCATCTCCAGTCGCTGACCTTCACCTGAGATCTACAGCGGCTTCTACGACCTTCACCTGCGATCTGCGGCGCGGCTGAGCAGCCATCTTGGACCACCTCTGTCGCCGGGCAGGTAAGCCTTTCTAATAGCCCCTTTGTGCTAGGACCTATAACTTCTGTCTTTTGAACCCAGACTAATACAAGTAGCTTATTTCTATTCTTCGCGATTCTCAGAAGTGGAGCTGGGAGTCAGACTGACCCCAGGCCAAGGACAGATGATGCTGTCTCTGTGGGGCTTGCAGGGAGTAGAGGGGGACACCGACCCCTCCTGGCTTTACCTGCTGTGCTGCCGCAAGGGGGATGGCGGTGAGACTCAGAAGGACCTTCTAGAATGTGCCACGTGCTCTCTTGCCTTTTAAAGCAAGTGTTGTGGAAGGTGAGTGTGCGGAGCTGCTGCATTGTCTTGTTTGCAAAAAATGGTTGCTTCCTGGTCTGCCCAGCGACTGCTTGCGTATCACGTCTCGCGTTGCCTCTTCCTGACGCTGGGCCTACTGGCCCCAGTCCTTGTCCTAGTCCTACTCTGAAGCTTTCAGTCGAAGACCCTTGATGCGAGTGGTTGTAAGCAAATCTAGCAGAAAGTAAAGCAGTGAGGCAGTGAGCTTAGAAACTTTAAAAATATCCAGAATTGGATGGAGGAATGGCACAGCAGTTAAAGTGCTGGCCTAGCAAGCACAAGGCCCCGAGTTCAATTCCCCAGCACCACATAAAGCCGGGCATGATGGCGAGGTGCCTGAAATCCCAACACTCAGCAGGCTGAGACAGGGGGATTGCCCTTGAGTCCAAGGCCGTCCTGGGCTCTATAGTGAGTTCAGGACCAGCCTGGGCTGCAGAGCAAGACCCTGTCTCAAAAAATTATATATATCCATAATTTTTGATCCCACAATTTTCTTAGAACACATTCTAAGAAAATATTCAGAAGGGTGCAAAAATAATTTCAGTATGTAACTATTTACTATGCTACCATTTATATATTTTAAATTTTGGGCTGGAGGAATAGCACAAAGCAAGCACAAGGCCTGGAGTTCAATTCTCCAGCACTGCATGAGCTGGGGGAGATCTCAGCACATGGGAGGTGGAGGCAGGAGGATTGCTTGAGTTCAGGACCAACCTGGGCTACAGAATAAGACTTGGTCTCAGTAAATAAATAAATAAATTTGAAGCAATCAATATAAAAATATTGGACATGGATTAGATAAAGTACATTAATTCTACATGAGAAAATGTTATATAGCTGTTGAGATTGTAAAACAAAAATCTAATTACAGCATGATTCATGATATGAAATACACTGTAAAACAGCACATTATGATTACAATTTTAAGAAAGTAATAAACACGAAAATACCAGAATAGATGCCAGTATTTTATGGATATGTGGTTGTAAGTAGTTTTTTTGCATATATACTTTCTAGTTTTCATTGAACATGGGCTATTTTTGAAATATAAAAGGCTCACTTAAGTTTTTATTTAGGCATAGAACATTAGGCATATGTCTAATAGCCTCTGGATGAGTTACGTAAGGGCTTGGCTTATAGGATATATATTAGACAGACACGACTTAATTAGGCCGAGAAATCAACTCTGTCGATTTTTGAATTGGGGGCTGTGCTCTGAAATTTTCAGGAAAGTGGTTATGAAAGAGGAATTATTTTCTTGAAGATTTTAGTTTTACTGAGAAAAAGAAGCCCATCAAGCCACGAGAAACTGAGTGAAGGAGGGGGCATCCGTGTGAGCCCGATGGTCAGGACAGCACATGCTGTTTGGCAGCTGGCCCGTGCAGGACAGACAGGAGGTCTGCAGGAGGAGGGACGGGGGTGGGAAGACCCCTCCGCTGGGTGGGAGAAATAGTTCCTTGGGCTTCTTCCCAGAAATGCAAGCTTCCTGGGCCAGTGGACCCAGGACAGCCGTGTGATGGGTTGCAGCCTATGTTGCCAGATATCTGTGAGGAGCCCACAGCCAGGCAAGCCACGGAGACACCTGATAGAGGCCGCAGCCTGGCCTAGCACCAACTGAAAGGCCACCTGTACCTCATAAATCTGGATTCCAGCTGCAAAAGAAGATAGCCAGGTGTTTGCTGCCCTGCCGAGTAGCCCAGTGCAGGCCAGGGCGGGACAGGTGCGTGAGTGGTACGTGAGGAATGCACTGAGGGCTGCAGGCTCCCCGTGGCATCAGAAGCTGACGACAATGCCAGAGTCCCAGGTGGTCCGTGATTGTCACTAGTCACCCGTGGGCGTGAGCAGTAGTGTGAATGACTAAGCACGTAGGGAGATGCCCATGCTCTGCTGCCACCGCACCTCCTCCTCGCCACATACAACCGGGCCCTGTGCTCTGGAGCATTGCTTACATTGGTGGGTCAGTGACGATGTGGCCCCTGTCCGCTCCCGTCCTCATCCCTAAGCCCGGCTCCAAGGTACTGACCAGGAAAGCCCCATCTTAGCTGTTCCAGGAAACCCTATCTCCAAGGTTCAGTCATTTGGATCTTGGCGCCTGCACTGTTCTGAGAACTGGCTGAGTCAGGACAAGCCTTTCTTCCTGGGTGGCGTGAGGAGGCACACACTCTGTGCCCACCCACCATGGCTCCTCAGCCTTACCGGAAGGTGAGGCATGTGAGCTGGCAAACCTTCAGCTCACCTTGACCTCTGTAAGCCAGAGAAACTGTGGCGAGGTTTAGCTACCAATAGTTGGTAATACTAGTTAGTGCAGCTTATAGTACCCTCCAACACAACTCCTAAGAAAGTGAGAGGTTTTTTATTCGTTCGTTCATTAAACAGATACTTATGAACATTAGGCTCTAGGAGAAATGAGGATGAATAAAAAACAATCTGGCAATTCCACTCCTAAGTATGTACCCAAGCTAACCAAAGACACGTCCACACAAAAATGCACACAAATGTTCGTGGCAGCCTTGTTCATACTATCTAAGAAGTGAAAACTGCCCCGGTGTCTACCAACTGATAAATTAATAAATAGATTGTGCAAATGCCTAATGGAATATTACTTAGTCACAAAAATATGAAGTACAGTATGTTACCGTGAGAGTGAACCTTGAAAATATTGTAAGTGAAGGAAACCAATTGTGAAAGGGCTTATTGTAAGATTCTAATTATGAAGCATGCCCCGAACAGGCGAGTCTCTAAGATTTCTAGACAAAAGGAGATTAGTGGCTGCTTTGCGTTGGGAAGGTAGCAGAAAAAACCCGAGGGGTATTGGAAATAGGACTGTGTTTTGGGGTGACTAACGTGCTGAACTTAACTGTGCAGAGGGGTGACTGAGATCCACCTCTACACACCCACCTCCAGGCTGGGAGAGAGCAGCATCGCTGAGCTGGCTCTGTTCTCATTGCTCCTTTAGGCTAATGGGCCAGGGCAGGGTGCTGTCTCCGAGTGGGCTTGGTGTGGTGGCCGCTAGGCTACAGCAAAGCCTTGGGGTCTGCAGACAAGGGCTCGTCTGTATGAGGTCTGAGTCTGTGCACGGCCATGATCCCTGCAGCTGTTAGACAGCCAGACTCTTGGGGCTGGAGGAATGGCACAGCGGTTAAAGCGCTTGCCTGGCAAGTCCAAGGCCCGGCACTCGATTCCCCAGCACCACATAAAGCCGGGCATGGTGGGAGACGCCTGTCATCCCAGCACTCAGGAGGCTGAGGCAGGAGGGTTGTGATGAGTCCAAAGCAGTCTGGGCTCCATAGTGAGTTCAGGACCAGCCTGGGCTGCAGAGCGAGACCCTGCCTCAAAAAAAAAAAAAGCCAGACTAGGACACATACCTCCTGTCCCTCTTCAGAACCATCTAAAGGTGGCACTGGTAGCAAAGACAGATGGTGTGACTTGTTGAAATAGCCCTGGGCAGCGTGGCCTTCCAGGCTCCTCATCCGGCAGGACACCAGGCTGCGTGGGCAGCCAACCCAGCCTTCCTTTCCCCAGCACCGTCATTCAGGCAGCCCCGCCTGTCTCCCAACACTTGGTACCCTCCCGCCTTCCTGCCCTTGTCCATGCTGTGTCTTCTGCCCCAGGTGCTCACTTCCCGTCATTCCCTGCTACAATTTAACTCTTCCTTCAAGATCTGGACTAAAGGCAGCTCTCCTCACCAACAGCATCCTCTGTTCCCGACTGTTAGGCCTTCCAGCTCTCCCCCTCTCTTCCGTGACTCCAACCGCGTCCGCGTCCTGTGGTCCTTTGTGGCCGCACCCCGTCAGCCCCTTGCGGGTGTTTCTGTCGCTCCCGTGGGTGTGGGCTCCTTGAGCGCAGGGATCCTGTGCATCGCTGATCTGTGTCCCTGCCACTCCTTGGCCCGCCTTGAGCCCTGTGCACCCTCAGGAGATGGGAGTTATGCTTCGGGGGTTTTCCTGACCGGATGGGCTGTGTTTGGTAGAACTCAGCCTGCGAGATCACCATTACGAAGTTGGAGGCCGAGGATCCTGAGTCTGCGGATGATGCCTATCTGCAGGGTCTTGGCCTCAGCCCCGGCGTTCGCTCGTGGTTGTTCTTAGTGGTCACCCTTCCTGTCCTTCGCCCAGATCAGCTCGACACTGCTCAGCACCAACAGCTTCTGCAGAGTCCCCAGGAACAGATGTGACCTGCTGCTGGGCATCCTGGGAAGGCCGGGAAGAA
Source organism: Ctenodactylus gundi (assembly GCA_004027205.1). Lineage (NCBI taxonomy): Eukaryota > Metazoa > Chordata > Mammalia > Rodentia > Ctenodactylidae > Ctenodactylus > Ctenodactylus gundi. The sequence goes on along the minus strand of PVKB01005164.1, from coordinate 17,433 downwards.
ACTCATGAGAGCTGAGAGATTTTCAGTCCGTCATGTTCCCTTCAGCTAATCCATCAGCGAGATTTCTTCCTCAGACCTTCACATTTTTTTTTGCCAAACACAAAAAATGTTCCAGCCCTTTGCACCCATGTTGGTGAATTGCAGAGAGTAACACGATGAATCTTTGAGTAGAAAACTGTTGTTTTTTCCTCTGTGTGATTTTTTTTTAAAGGCCTGTTGTTCTTTTGGACAGAATTTTATGATATGTTAATGCCAATGTGTTTTCCAGAGGAGCACATCTCCAGATTTTTAATGAAAGCCAAGCAAAGTGGGGCTTCCTGGCCCTGGCTGGACACCAAGTGATAGCGGATTTGTGCAGCAGGGAGGACAAAATAACAAGTCCCTGGACTGCAGCTTTAGTTTCTCCTTCTGTTCCCAAACAAAAATGTTTGAGTAATGAACTCCTGTCTTAATTATTTGTTAACGAACGTATGTCTGCATTTCAAAAGTGTATTTTTAATTGGTCTATCTTGAATGTCATCCCAGGATTGACAAATACCTTTGGGCTGTTGATCTTTGATGAAGACTTGGGTTAAATGAATTAATAGTTCACGTAGCCAAGTGGACTGGGGGAGCAGACAAATCCACGTGACCACTTGCTATTTGTGATGGTTCACGTTAACTGCCGCCTACTCTCTAGCCAGGACACCGAAATGATAAATACGTCCATTTTGTGTAACAAAGAAGCTATCTGTGCTTGAGATTGTATATGTCATATCCACTAACTCTGAAAAAAATTCAACATACACATTCCATGAACCATTTTGAAATCTCATTTGCTTCCAGAAACAAATAAGAATCCTAATTTATTTAATATTTTCCAGAATATAAACTTATGCTTGTCCTTGGCTACTCAGACCTTTGCTATTGGGGTGACTCTACCTTGTACACACAGAAGCACATGCAAGCACATACACACACATGCACGACTTCTATCTACACGTGGAAACTACCCTACTTTTCCTCCTCTCAACTAAATTCTACTTAGCATGTTTTCATTGTTCCAGCCTCTGATTTTACCTTCAGCCTCTACAGGTGTTAATGGGTCAGTTGATTTTTCATTTTCCCAAGAAGTCACATTCCATAGTTCTTCATGTCTAAGATGTCTAAGGTGCCACATTTATCTATGTGTAATGGTAACAGAAAGAATCTAAATTTTGTTGGGTCTTGGTGCTAAAATATTTGAATGTGTCACAATATAAATGTTAGAATCAAGGAAATGTTTCGCATTTTGAAGGACACTTCTGGAGGCGATGTCTTCTTGAGTCCAGGGGTGGAGGATCCAGCCTCTTGGTGGCAGAGAAGCTTGGAGTAGCCGCAGGCGCCCGTTGGTGACCATGCCGTGTAGGGACACTGCCTCCTCCATCTCCAGTGGGGGTAGCTGTGGGTGTGAAGATCTCATACATAACAAAGAGAAACACATATTTAGAACATGTAAATAAATTTGTGAATCTCCCTGTAGCAAATCACAGATGTTCTGTAGCGCAAATCTCACGGACTAGAGAAAGCCTGTCTGTGTGAGAACAGCCAGGCTCAGTCCCTTTACCTGGCCTCTGGCCTAAGGCTGAAGGCTTTGCTTCTCCAGGCAGGAACCTAGGTCTACGGTTTTCATACTTTGCCCTTAAACCCGAAGTTCCTCACGTGAGGTGCCAGTCAGTGGACCTTGGACTTTGCATTAGAACAGCTCTACTTTAATTGATCTTGGATATTACATGTCTGTGATTCCCTATTTCAGAGAGTTCTCTGCTACCACCTCTAATTCTCCTCTACTGCTGAACTTCTCACATTTACCATTTAACTCCAAAAAAGCAGTTTATAGAGAATACTAGAACTTCCCTTCTTGGGTAATAGCATCAGAACGGGAGGGCCAAGAGTGATTCTTATGACTAGTTGTCCCAATTGCTCCCTCCTGTAGCTCCTGCTGCACCCTCCCCTGTGAGTAGGGAAGGGGGTAGTCGTCCCATGTATAGTTTTATTATTGCTGCTATAAAAAAACTACCAAAAATGTAATGGCTTAGAAGAATATAAACTTACTGTTCTGTAGCCTGAAAATCCAGCAAGGGTCTCACAGGCCTAAAAATCAAGATGTTGATAGAGCTGTGTGTGTGTTCTCCGCCCCCCCACCCCCTGGCGGGGGGGGGGGCGCTTGTGGGGGTGGGGGGGCGCTCTAGAGAAGAACCACTTCCCTCCTCCTTTCCAGTTTGGGGAAGCTGTCACTCTTCCTTGCTTCTGATTTCTTCCTCTATCTGCAAAGCCAGAAGTGGCAAATTCAGCACTTCTCCCCTCCTTTTTCGCTGGCCCCCTTCCACAGCCTGATCTCCCTCATCTTTGGCACTGTCTTTTGTGTCTAAGTATTCCCATGATTACACTGAGCCCCTTATATCCAGTGTAATCTTCCTATTTTAAGATCATCCATCAGCTTATTTTCTTCTGCAATCTTAACTCCCCTATATTCGCAGCCTCTTGCAATTAAAATGTAGACCTGTTCGAGGGCCCGCGTTGTGTCTGCCGCAGCGTGACAGGGCTTATGAAGAAAGCAAGCGACGTAAAATAAACCACAAAGCCGTAAAGTAGCCCGTTCTGAGTTGTGGCCTTATCCTCGTGTTATTGTTAGATAGTGTCTGTTAGGCAAGACACTCTCCAGGAGCTTTGAAAGTGAGATGAGGGAGCCGGATCTTTATACCCCAGTGGAAGCCCACTGCCTGGAAGGGGGAGTGTGATCCTTACAGATCTCTGTCTTCAGCCAGGCGCTTCCTGGAGAGGGCGCTCTGCTGGTGCAGCCCGAGTAGCTGGGAGGTTAGTCCAGGAGCTCTGAAGAGGAATCCTGGTGGTGTAGCCCAACAAAAGCACTCTAGGTAGAGCAAGGAGCTGTGTCTAGACTCTGTTGCAAGGGTTGCAGAGCAGACTGTGTGTCGAAAGTGGGATTTGCCCAGCCTAGCAAGGAGGTAATACAGAAGGAATTTTCTTTCTTTCTTTCTCCTCTCTCTCTTCCTCTCTCTCTCCCTCTCTCTCTCTTTCTCTCTCTCTCTCTCACTCTTTTTCTGGTTCTAGGACTCTAGCTCAGGGCTTTCACGAGCTACATCCCTGACCCATTTATTATTATTATTATTATTATTATTATTATTATTATTGCTTTTAAGACAAGGTCTTGCTTAGTCATTAAATCACCCAGGCTGAACTCAGTCGTATGATCCTGTTGCGTGAGCCTCTCTCAGAGTGCTGGGATCCTAGGCCTGTGCTATTAGGCCTACAGAAAGACTTCTTATTTTTTTTAATCTCCTACATACATCCCATGCCCTACTGGGCTCGTAGGCTTTGTGACCATTGTGAGACAGACTGCCTGCCAGTTATCTCCGGCTCATCCACAAGGATGACAGACAAGCAGGGTCGGGGCTCCAGGTTGATTTTTCACTCCCAAAGTCCATATGGCAATGGTCATTTGAACATGGTAGTATAGGCGACTGCGACACATGACGGCTGTTTGGAGGCATTTTTCCCTGATCACGCCTCATTATTCTGTCATGTTACTTTGTCATATGCAAGCGGCAAGCCGACGCCTGTGGATTTGGCTTATGCAAAGCGAATGCCTTCCAAAGTGACCTCTGCGCCCCCTGCCCTGTGACCTCTGTCCTATTCAGAACTCTATACAGGGGCTGGAAATCAAATTTAGTTCTAATCACAGCATAATAAATAGCTACCCACTTAAGATGACCAAAAATCTCCAAACTCAAAGAAGAGCCTTAATTTGCTTTCTGATACTTGAAGGTCCAGCAACAGAACACAAAATTTGCTACTTCAACTCTAATCTCAATTTCAGTATAGACATTCTCAGAAAGGGTTACAATCTCTTAATGAAAGTACATTTTAAATGTTTTCCTGAAGGGAAATTTTAGGATCTAAGTGTAAGTGTTCAAAGTACACAAGCTCTCCTTTTCTATACACGAATCCCAAATTGTATAACACATTAGAGACGTGGGGTCTGGGGAATCAATGACCATCTGTGCCCACCCCTTTTTCAGAGGTTCAGCCCTTTTCTAGCTGACTATTACCCTTCTTTCTACCTTGTCACTCATGTTGAGGCCTTTTAATGGCATTTTTTGTGAATTTCATGAGAGGGGCACCTGTCCATAGTGAGTCTTTTGTGCTTGGTCCATTCCATTGAGCGTTATTGACTGCAGGTGTCCCCGTTTTTATTCAACAGCCTCATATTTGTCTTTCTTTATGGTTGCATAGTATTCCATTTTTTATAGTTACCGCATCTTCTTTAAGCATTTCTCTGTTGGTGGGCAGTAGGTTGTTTCCAAGTTTTGGCCAATAATATGAATCGTGCTGCTGTACACATGGATATGCATGTGTCTTTTTGGTATATTAACTTCATTTCTTTTGAAATAAAATCAACATACCAAATAGAGCTGTAGCGGGATCAAATGAAAATTCGATTTTCAGCTTTCTCATGAGTCTCCAGACTGCTTTCCATAATGATTGGACAAGATTGCACTCCCACCAGCAGTGGAGGAGGGTTCCTCTTTTCCCTGCACCCTTGCCAACAATTGCTGTTTTTGAGTTCTTGGTGTAAGCTATTGTTACTGGGGTGAGATAAAACCTCAAAGTTGTTTTTACATGCGTTTCTCTGATGACCCGTGGTGACGAACATTTTTTCATGTGCTTGTTCTGACAAGCTTCCTTTCATTCCAGCTGCCTACTTCTTGGTGAGGTCATTTGTTTTAGGAGGTTTGTGTTTTGGAGTTCTAGGTATATTCTAGTATTAATCCTTTGTCTGAAGTGTTACTGGTGAAGATCTTTTCCCACGCTGTGGGTTCTTTCTTTGCCCTGTTGATTGTTTCTTTTGCTGTGCAAAAGTTTTTTAGTTAAGTCCCATTTGTTGATTCTTACTGAGATGTCTTGTGAAGTTGGGGATCTGTTCAGAGAATCCTTTTCTGCCCCTATGTCTTCTGGGGTTTTACCTATTTTGTCTTCTGCTATGTGAAAACTGAAAAGTGTTTCTGTTTTGATGTCCAGCTCTTTGATCCATTTTGATTTGATTTTAGTGTGTGGTGAAAGACGTGGGTCTAATTTCATTCTCCCGTGTGTGGAGATTCAGTTCTATCAGCACCAGTTGTTGAAGATGCTGTCTTGTCTCCAGTGGGTTATTTTGACCCCTTTGTCAGAAATTGGGTGATACTTGGGTTTGTTTTAGTATCCTCCGTTCTGCTCCGCTGGTTCTCCTGGCTGCTCTTTTACCCCTGCCATGTAGATTAAATCATTGTTGCTTTGCAGTATTTTTTGAAGTCTGAGATTGTGATTCCTCTGGCGTTGCCGTTGCCGCTTAGAATTGCTTTAGAAACTCTTGGTCTTTTCTGGTTTCATATAAATTTCAAAGTTGTTTTTTCTAGTTCTGTGAAGAATGTAGTTGGTATTTTGATCGGTGTTGCAGTGGATCTGTATAGTAGTTTTGGGAGTATGACCATTTGGACAATATTAGTTCTTTCTATCCAGGAACTTGGGACGTCTTTCCATTTTCTAAAGACCTCTTCAATCTTGTTCTTTAGGGCTTTGCAGTTTTCTTTCTATAGGTCTTTCACTTCTTTGGTGACGTTTATTCCTAAATATTTTGTTGTTGCTATTGTGAAGAAGGTTGTTTTCTTGATTTCTTTCTAATTGAATTCATTATTGGTGTATAGAAATGCTATCGATTTGTGGGTATTGATTTTGTAAACTGCTACTTTGCCAAATTTATTTATAGGCCTTCTTTAAGTCTTCCATTGAAAGTCATTTGACACTGCTGAATGCCTTTAAGGTTCTCATTCTTTGACCTAGTAATTCTGTTCCTATGGATGTAAATTAAGGAGACTCTCCTAAATATTGACAGGGCTTTATACACATGAATGTTTTTCATTAGACATCTGTAAGACCCTCACGTAAATGATAGAATTTCTACCCAATAAAAAAATATTCTTCCAGATTTGGTAGCACAGACCTATAATCCCAGCATTCTGAGAGGCTGAGGCAGGAGGATCACAAATTTGAGTCAAGGCTGGGTAACTTAGTGGTTTAGTGAGATCCTGTATCAGTATCAAAAATAAAAATGGGTTGGAACTGTAGCTCAGGATAAAGGCCCTGGGTTTGATCCACCGTAATATACACCACCCAAAAAAACTCCTTCAGTAAAAATTTTAGTTCAGAAACATTTGTAATAAAGTTTGTAATAAAATGATTAAAGTGTTGGAGCTATGAAGTGGGAACATCACCAGGTTCACACTAGTGTGTGCATTTGACCACAGCCAAGTCAAAACAAATCTATATACACAGAGTGCAGAGAAATACATGCAGAAATAGAGGTACTGCCAAATGATCTGATTATATTTTACATGTTTAAAATGTTGGCAGATGTGTCTCTAAATGTTCTGGAATGAGCTGTGGTTTTAAGCACCAGGATGGTCACTTAATGACTCCTGGATGATGCAGGGGGAGCCTCGGAAGGTGGCAGTAGGGCCAGGAAGGGAGATGGAAGCTATGCTGTCACCCAGGGAAGGGCTGGCTAGCTCTAGAGAGTGACCAGTAAGCGTCGGGCAGGCAGGTGTGGTGCTGTCTCGTAGGAAAACTTTCTTCTTTCCTTGTCTGCCAAGATCTGGCGGGGTTTGGAGGCCAATTTTGGGATCAGGAGGCCCCACACTCGGGGGGCTGGTCCTCAGTGGCTTTCCCAGCACAGAAACTAATTTTCATTTCCAGAGCTGGCTGTGCAGTGGGACCTGCCTGCCCCATCTAAGCGCAATCTCAGGGCCTCAGGGCCTTTGCCCCTTCTCCTGTGAAGTAGGGCAGTGATGGTCCCACCTCAGGATGGTGTCAGGGCTGAACAAGATCAGGCAGTGAGACGCAGTGATAAGGAACTTATCACAGTGCTCGGTCCCAATGTGTGTGGCCAGCCTATAAATGCAAGGACACCTTTCCGATCAGAGGAGGGCCCAGGTGAACCCCTGCCACAAACCTCAGCAGTGGAGCAGTCCCCATCAGCACTCTTTCACTGGGCAGAGGGAAGGAGTGGACTCTACCGAGAGATCGCAAATCTCTTAACTCTAGAAGAGCCGCTTCAGGGCTGTTAAAAGGGTTGGGTTGGACACTAGCTAAAGGGTTAGCACAGAGGTCATCCAAAAAGAGATCGCTGACTCTCCCACCTCTGCACTCTGCAACAGGATGTCTTCGCGGTCTGCTAGCAGGTCCTCTTATTTGTAAAGTAAAATGAGTAGCCTTGTTGTGAAGCTTAGGAAAGACACTATGCGTGTAGAATCTGGCACCTTAGCTTGGGCTTGGGGAGCGGGCCCAGTTCCTTCTTTAATTCACAAGCTGTAAACACACATCCTTGACATCGGCTTCCTAGGAGTGCAGATAATGTTTATGCGGAGAAAACCAGAGGGAAGCCAGCCATGCCCAAGGCAGGTGGCAATTCGGAGGGCACCAGAGGCCTCGTTGGTGAACCTCCTCTTGGTCCCATTTGCTATTCGCGTTTACTGCTCCTGTCAGTCCCTCACCTGGGCAGCCAGAAGTTCCAGTATGTAGCCTGCCCCGATCAAGCCGAACAAGGGGGGCTCATGCTGAGAGCAGTGCCCACATGCCAGGCCGGCCGGCCACGGAAGGTCCTGGGCGCGCTGGGGACGTGGGCCCCTCTGGTGGCCTCTGGGAAGCAGCAACCTCCCAGGCCTGACAGGCCCATCGCTCCTCTTCCCCCCAGTAAGCCAGACTTTACAGAGGAAAAGAGAAAAGAAGTCTCACACGAAGAAGCCAGTGTACCATCTATTTAAAGGGCGTTTCACTTGCGTTGTAAAGACCAGCTACAGCTAGAAAGCCCATTCTCTCTGTAGTCATGGTGCTAAATGCTCTTTAATCTCGCTTAATCCTCACAATCACTCCCACAATGCTCTGTCCACTTTTGATACTGGAAACCTAAGCTTTAGAAGTTAAGAGAGAAGTTAAGCTGACGATCACGGGCAGTTCGGTGGCAGACCCAGAGTGTGAATCTGGGTCGACTCTGGGCCTTATACTCTCCGTCACACCCCTCTGTAAATATCCAGCCATATTTTCTTCTTTAAGTACTATGCTTTCCGAATCTTAGTTTTCAAAGTTTCTCATAAAACATTTTGAGGAATATATTTTCTAGATACTTCACTGCCCCAGGAAAAAAAAAGCTTCCTTTCCCAATCTTTTATTCATTGCAAAATTGCATATTCAGTGCCATATTTGAGAGTGAATTTACCTGCAAGCCACTTGTCGCCCACACCCTTGGAGCGAGAGTGTGCAGGGGCACTGCGATAATGCCTCCTGTGTCCTGCCTCAGAGGCCTGTGCTTGCACCCATCCTGAGCAGCACACTTCCCTTTTCCCACAGTCACAAGGACAAAATGCCCCGTGCTTTCCCCTTGATGTGGCTCCAGATGTTCTATTTAACTTTTTACAGATCTGAATTCGTGCAGCGGAAACCTGTTTATGAGTCAGGATTGTGTACGTGCATGCACGCACGTGTGCCTATCTCTGTGTGTGAAATCCAGTCTCTCGGCACCAGCTAAAAATGTGAAGGAGCCAGTCTGTGCCCGGAACCAACCGAGGGCATGCTTGCGTTTCTAGGTCTTCCTAAGAGTTATATAACTACCCAAAGCCAGGAGGTCGGAGCAGCCGTGGGAGACGTTTCCGAAGAGGAATGCCGAGGAAAGACCGACCTTGAGAGGACAGGGAGTTTGCCAGGCTGTGGAATGTTCTTAGCCTTGGGCTTAAACAAAAACTGTATTCAGAGGGTGAATATTCTGTTGAGAACAAACCCTATCTGTCTCCTTGCTTTGTCCTGGGGGCTTATCAAGGTGAGCCCTTACCCAGGGAGGCCTGGATGTAGAATTTAGAGCTGGGCACAGCTGCCAGAGCAGGGTCTGGTAATCCTCCCAGTCATCTCTAATTAGCAAGCTGCAGGGCCCCTGGTGTCCCCAGGGCCAGGCAGGGTGAGATAAGGGCTCCGGTCCTCTCTGGTCACAGAATAGGGCTGCAGAAGGGCATCCTGGGAGGAGAGCTGAAGAAGCGGACAAGCCAACCCGCTGAAGTTTATCAGGGGCTCACTTTGTGGTCGCACTTGGGGAAGGGAGGTATCTGATTGGCCCAGTCCCACCAAAGAGCTCTGCCGTGTTCTTGCCTAGAAAACCTCCTTTCCACCTTAACCCTGTCTTACTTGACTATAGCCTTTTATTCCTTTAGGCCCCACTTCGGAGGACTGAGACTTAAAGTAACATTTTTCAACTGGGTCACGACCTATTAGTAGCTTGTATAAATAAGTTAGAGAGTTACATCCAGTATTATTTTTTTCAGAAAGGAATAAAATAGCTGTATGGGTGGCATATGCCTATAATCCCAGCACTTGGGAGGCTGAAGCAGGATTGCAAACTTAAGGCTAATCTTGTCTATATAGCAAGTACAAAGCTGTCCTGGACTGCATAATGACACCATGCCTCAAAAAAGCAGAGAGAGAAATAAATTAGAATGCAGTTGGTCTAAAAGGTAAGTAGTTTCAGTCAAGTACATACTGGTTGGTGATATAAAAAAGTAATTCTTGCTGCTACCAAAAACACTGGGCCTTCCTGGTGAGTTTTACCCTTAGCCAGGTGACAAGTTCACTGCAGAAGCTCTATGTCATATCCAGAGAACACTCGGGGAGGGACAGACCAGATCTTTTTGTGTTTGTAAAGAATGAGAACATACCAGCTGACTTCTCTTCTCAGTAAGAACCAGTTACAACTCTGATCCTATATCCATCACTGGCAGGGGATGTGGAGTCACACGGGTAAATGAGGGTGAGCAGTGCTGTCCTAGCCCTGAGCTAAATGTGGGGAGGAAGCGTGGATCCAAAGGATTCTTCCCATGGGGCAAATGACCGAATGGGAGAAGACACTTTCAGTATCTAAAATGAATTGTCTGGAATGTACAAATAACTCCCACAAATAAAAAAGGCAGTAATCTGAATAACAAAACAGGTGAAAGATACGAGCATCAATTTATGGAAGAGTCTATCTAATAAGCAAATGACAAAATCATTGTTAATCCGTCAAAAAATGGAGAGAGAATAGAGAGAGAATTTAAATGAAAACTTATACCCAATAGGCTGACAAGTAGAAAGCTGGTTACTTCTGGCGACAGGTGGGACGTAGGGACGTGGAAACTCTCACACACTGCTGGTGGCGTGGAGACTACTGTAGTCACAATAGGGGGCAGTGTGACTCGCTTGGCCAAATTATGTAAATGTGTGTACAGGGTGCCCCACCATTCTGCCCTCAGGTGAGTTGTCAGGTCACGAGGAAATAGATGTGGAAGGATGTTCCCGTGAGTGCTTGTGGTGGAGGGAGCTGTGTGCCACCTGGGTGTCCTTTACGTGGAAAAGGAGTAAGTCAGGGTGTATGTGCACGGGGAGGCACAACGGAGCGGTTAGGAGCAGTGGCTGAGGAGAACCACAGCACTGGGCGTGGATGTTAAGAACAGAAAGCGAGAAGGAAGAAAGAATCTTCTTGGTGGTTGTGGCTTTCTAAGGCCCTTTTTTTCCTTCTGGTTGCACACTAAAATGTTTATGGCTGAAATGACATTCTGTGAGATTGGTGTTAAACTATTTCTGAAAGGGAGAAGTGGAGCTGGGAGTAAGTAGATGAACCAAAATGTTGCTAATTGATCGAATTAGGAGACGGGTAAATGTAGATTTGTTGTAATATTATCTCTATGTTTACATCCTGTAGAGATGTTTTTAATAATAAGACTTTAAAACAATACATAGAACAATATATGTGTTATAGGAGCACGTTGAAATCGAATATTAAACAACAGCGAACACTGAAATGGTTTCCTATGGGGTAGAAGAAAGGAGTGGGAGTTGGATATGGTAGGAAAAAAAGGAAAGAAAATAAAGATTTGGGGTTTCCTCAGTGTCTTAGTGACTTTTTGCTGCTGTGAGTCAATATCCAACATTCACAATGTAAGGGAAGAAAGGTTTATTTATCTTAGAGTTTCAGAAGGTCACAGTCCATTCATGGGTTGCTGGCAGTTGTGAAAGCACACGGCAGAGACAGAGGTGGAGGCAGCGCCTTACGGCATTACAAACAGGAAGCCGAGTCCCCAGAAGAAGCTAAGTTGCATACGTCTTTTTAGGTCCTAGCTCAGTGGTCCTCCCCTTCTGTGTCCAGCCTTAGTGCTCCACCCCTTCTGGGCTTAAGTCCCTAATCTACCAGATGGCCTGTAATCTGTGACCTATCACACGCCTGTCTGCATGTCTTCTACTACCACCTATAATCCACCACACACCTGTAATCCACCCCTTCAGGCTGGGCCCCCTCCTCACAGCACATGGTTCATAGCTGCTCCATAACATCCAAACACATGAGCGGATCAGTCAGATAAGACCCCACATTCTCAGTCACTGCACCATATTGTCTGGAAGGGATGTGGAAGCAGTGGAGTTGAGAAGAGTGGCAAACGCACCCTGAGCCCTCTGGGAGCAGCACCGATTTTCCCCAACAAGAGGTAAGTGCGGACACAGGCTCTGGGAGTTGTGGTTGAAAAAGGAATGGAGTGACTGGAGAGACAGGGAACAAGAGAGACGTGATTAATAGAAACTGCTAGGGTAGTCTACCTGTGGCTGGTTGAACCCAAGATCCTCTCCCCTAAGATGTCATAAGGCTGAGATGATGATCTGAGAGACCCAGTCCTTTTCCACGAGAGTATCTTCTCACTTGCAGATAGTTCTTAATCAAAGCCTCCCAACTAGAGATGATTTTGCCCCCCAGCAGAATTTTGGCAATATCAGGAGACACAGCTTGGAGGAGGGTGGCAGCTGGAAACCACAGGGAAGAGGCCAGCGTTGCTACTTAACAGGCTCCGCAGAATAGCCCTTCAACAAAAGAAATTATCAGGTAACAGCTCAAAGGCTGAGAAAGTTTGCTCCAAACCTACTAATCATTCTTAGCCTGAGAGATAATTCTGGTGGCTCTCTGATTCTGTGTGCTGCAGTCCTCCCCTCTAAGTTTCCAGAAGCTCAGGACTTGGCAGCACAGGATGCTGTCAAGGGACGCCGACGTGCCGGCTGGACCTAGGGAGCCCCACGGGACAGCATTTCCTTTGTCCCAGCCCGGGGCCCGACAGCCATACTGCCTTGCTACTCTCTGGTGCTTAACCCAGTGGTGTGTTGGTTAACGTTTAACAACCAGCTCTCTGAGAAATAAGCCCTGGCTTATGCATTCGATGATTCCCATGGTATAACTATTCCAACGTTAGCCAATTCCATCTTACCAAAGTAAAGTTGGCTGGCTTGCAGAATTTTTGAAAATTTAACAAATGAGCTGGAACGAGCCCATTCCTGCACACCGCCGCTTAGCCCCACGGGCTAAGCTTCCGTATTCTTTCTTAAGCCACAAAATAACTTGAACTGCTAAATCAGGAGCTTAACACAATTTAGTTAATTTTTCATCCACACAATAGTCTAACGTGGGTATTCCCGCTACGCAGCCTTCCCACGGGGCCCTCCTTCAAGCCGCACATCAGGAGTAGGCCCCTCTCTCTCGGCTCACTCTCTTCACTGTGAGCCAGAATCACCCAAAAGCTTGACGCAGAATTCCCCAGAGTTTCTGATTTGCTGTGCATTTGCTAGCAAGTTCCCAAGCATTGCTGATAATGTTGGACTGGGACGGTCTTGAGAATTACTGCCTCCCTTGAGATCATCAGGAAAGTTCTAAATGAGTCCTAGTACCTGGGTTCTCTTTCCAGAGATTCTGACTTAGTTGGGTGAGGCCACTACCTGGTTATGGAGATATGTAATCTCTGCTTTAAGAACCCTGATGTGTCTTTCACCGTAGCTTGCAGACGTGGGAAGAGTGCGATTTTGTGTGGAGGGGTATATGGGGCCAGGCCTGGAAGCGATGCGTACATCAGAACTCACGTTCTGTTGCCTAGAATGCTCACCTGACTCTACTTCTATGAGAGAGGCTAGCGAAATACGGTCTAGCTGGGTGCTCTAGAAAGAAAAGGGTATGTTCGTGGGACAGCTAGTGTATTGTCACCTAACTTCTACTCTGGAGTAAGTATGCTTAGATAAGTGCCAGGGTATGTGGACCTACAAGTATCTGTGAACCTACAGTATTGGACAGGAGTCTTTGGCCGTAAGATGAGAACACTAAGGTAAGAACTAGCTGGGCCTCCTGGTGCAGGACTGTAATGCCAGCACTCTAGGAGGCTGAGGTAGGAAGATTGCAAGTTCAAGCCTGGCCTGTGTTGTTTAGTGCCTTAGTGAGTCTCAAATTCAAAATTAAAAAATAGGTTGGGGCTGTAGTTCAATGTGAAGACCCTGGCTTAACCCCCACGTACAACTACAGCAGCAACAACAGCAGCAGACCCAAGAGGTAAAAACTCCCCGTGCCAGTAGGGGGCAATTCATGTCCCCCAGAAGGAAGCAGCTTGTCGAGGTGTTGAAGATCTAAGGCTTATAGCTCTGTGCTCAGACTTTCTCAGGCTAGCTCTGTGAGCCTCAGTTTCCCTTCTCTGCAAAATAGGAGTAATATCTACCTCTGTTGACTCCATAGGATTAAATGACATAGGTAGAAAGCACTGAAGACAGAGCTGTGGGCCGTGGCCTCATTCAGTGAACGTCAGCTGCCTTCCCTGAGAGCCCTATGCTCTGCGGGCGTCAGTGGCGTGGAACAGAGCAGGTGACCTGTACGAACTCTGGACTTCCCCCCTGCCGCATGCCTGTGGGGTGAGAGATGGCTTTGGGCAGTTTGCTGCCTGGTTTTGGGGAAAGAGCGCCATCATAAAAGCTTTCGTTGCAGTATTTCTGAGACCATAGTTGACGTTAATACTCTCTTATGTCTGTCATTTTAGAAAAAAACTTAAAATTTACCACCAGTTTTAAATGGAGCAGTTATTCATACTACAAAGGGATTCTTCACATTGCCAAATGATGTCTTTTAACAGTTCTGCTTTGTTATGCACGAATCATACCGAGTCAGAGCCTTAAGCCCAGGAAAGGAATGGGAGGAGAGGGTTAAGACGGGAGTTGAGGGGAGAGGGGAGAGGAAGGAAGGGAACTGAGGCCTTCCTGATCTTGATAGGAGGCATGTCCGGAAGAACCACGTTAGCATCTTCAACTACTCAAGGGTCATCGTTAATGTAGAGAGAGAAAGCTTTCCTGCAGCCCATGAGAGGTAAGGGGCTTGCCACCCCTCAGCTGAAGCCCCCTCAGACGGGCCAGCTGGAGCAGGGTGCCCATTAGCCTGCTGGGAGAGGCAGGCAGAGCTAGCCTGGGATCAGGGCCGCAGCATTCACGCTTCCCAGTTCTGCAAGTTGCGGCTTGATCGCCTGGCAGCTCCTGGGGGCAAATCCATTTGAGTAACTGTTCAACAAGGTGGTTTCATTTCCAAGAAACTTTCTATGATCCCAGGCCTTCATGCCGACTCTCACCTTTCCGCTCTGTTTTCCATTAAAAACCCTGCCTCTCCCGTTCTTTGCCCCACACTCGCTCTGCCACTGGGGCCGACACTTCCCCAGCACACAGGTGGACCGCTGGGATCCCAGCTGTTGGCGCTGGAGGCGGACTTGCCCTTCGTGCCCTGTATTAGCCGTGTGACCTCAGGCAAGATATTCTCTGGGCCTGTTTTCTCTTTCGTGAAATGTCAGGATGTTGGCTGGCACGTAACGATCAGTGTACAGTAAGTAGCTAGTTCTGTTATGTGGGAACCCCGTATTTCCCCCCAGGTTTGGTTTCAAGCGCCTCCTGGAGCCCCCAGTCGAGGTGAAGGTGTGCATGGACATGGAGGAACTTTCACTGAGTCTTTACGAAGGAACAGGCACCATGCCGAGTCCTTTTGACATTTACCTCATATGAACCTCACAGCTGCCTCACGTGGTAGGCGTGATGGGTGCCTGCACTTTATGGGTAGAGAGGCTTGGAGAGGGTGACAGATGGCTCACCTGAGACTGAAGAGCCAGTGTCCAACTACTGCCGCAGTGCCTCTCCAGGCACACAGGTGGGGCTTCTTAACCACTGTGCGCTCCCACCAGGACCAGTGGTGCAGCCTGTTGTCCCGGCACTCGGCCGATGAAAAAGGCTCGAAAGTTCAAGTCCAGCCTGGACAATTTAGTGACTTAGTGACACCCTATCTCAAGACAAAAGCAAAAATTTGGCTGCCTCAGTGTGAAGGAAGGCCCTAGGTTCAATCCTGAGTACCACACACACACACACATTCACATGCACGTGCGCCTGCACACACCCGTGAGTTCTCCAATTCCCACAGGAGGCACTGAGCACATCCAACGGGTGGTTCTTGGAGTCACATGGAAAACGTGTGACTGCTCGTGAACCGTGAGGCATCATGGGCAGGGCCCCTTGCCTCTCTGCCCTTCTCCTTGAGTAGGAAGTGTTGACCGTTGCTGAGCATAACGTTTTCTTTGTGAGGCACTGACCTAAGTGTCCGGGGTGGGGGGAAAAAGCAAAACAAAAGTCAAAACAACAATAACAACAACAACAACAAAAATCCAGGCTCCTTGACCTCACAGAACTTATAGGTTAGCAGGGGAAAATGGATGTTAATGATGACAACCCATTGAGAGACAAAAGCAATTAGTTAGAATTAGTTACTAATTACTAATAAGCCATCAAATGGGTGATTTTAACCTCCATGGGGAGTGAGGAGGGATTCCTATGAGAGGAGCTGAGGCCTAGGACAGGGATTGAGAAGCTCTACGCCCAAGGCAGGTCCAGAAACCAGCGTCCCTTCAGTTTGCTGTGGCCCTGCGTTCTTCGTTACCCAGTACTTCAGTTGCTGGGGCTGCCCCGCAGCTCTGCAACATCCAGTTCCCACATGACCCAGGCCTTAAGTCCGATGTCAAACTTCAGTCATGAGGGAGGAGAGGTCCTAACTCACCGGCAAGCCTGGACAGACTTCCCTTGGGTGAAATGTTCGCGCTGAGCCAAGAAACAGACTCAGTTAAAATTATGGCTGCTTGGACAACAGCCAAAACAAGTCTCGTAAGGAGCCTTCACTGTCAGATGCTTGGGAGGGCACTGTTCTGGTCTCTGCCATCACGAAACTCAGTCTGCCTGCGAACATGCAGATACGTAGAGGTACAAGCAAGTAGTGTGCAAAGAGAAAGTCCTAGGGAGGAAGGACCCAAATGGTACGTAGGTGAGTCGCCTGCCTACGTGAGAAAAGGTGTGGTAGGAGGCAGGGTCGGAGCAGTGTCAAGGGGACTTGCAGGAAAGGGTATGTGGCCTGCCAGGGCAGTATGCAGGAGTCTGAATGCTGGTGTAGACAGGGATTAAAGTGCCTGGATCCCAGGTGAAGAGACAGATTGTGGAGGTAGGAAGATGGACTAGAACAAAGGTTCCTAAATTTGGGGATACAGCAGAATCACCTGGAAGTCTTATGAAAACAGATTATTGTCCCCAGCGTTTGTGATTTAGTGGTTCTGCCTGTGTTCTTTGGTGATGCCGACACTACTAATCCAAGACAACTCTTGGAGGACTGCTGGAGTAGAAGGCAGAAATCAGACTCATTGGGGTCTACTACAGATGTCCAGATGACAGGTGCAGCAGCAGTAAATAAAAGGATTTATGGAGCACTGGCCACTGGGTAAATCCTGTCACACATGATCTCAATCTTAACACCACTGAACATCACCCTTAACCTACAGTAAATGAAGCACAGTGAGGCTAACTTACGTACCCACGATAATTTCATTTCATAAGCAACAGGCCACTCTCTGTCCAGGTTGTTAAGATACAGATTGTGTTCTCCACTGCCACCCTGGAATCCAGGGACTGGTGACTGGCTGGAGGGTCGGGGGTGGGGATAGGGGACAGGAAAGGACAGAGGTCTTAGAAATTTCCAGAATTTGGTCTTTGGCAACAGGGTTATGGATGTCACCACTACCTGAAGTGTGCTCATGTTCGCAGGACCTCAAAGAGGTTTTCACTCGACCCAAGTAGGCTGTACTCTTCCTGAACATGTGTTGAGTGTCCAGGAGGGCTGCAGCTCAGGAGCGAGGATCGGATCAGAGCTGACAGGCATCCTGGGCAGACTGTGAAGCTAGGGGAGTAGGAACAGACTAGCGAGGAGCAAACGCAGAGGGGCTTGGGGGGTAAGGAGCGGGTAGAGACAACAGGGCAACAGGGTCGCTGCAGGAAGTGGGGTGGTGTAGGAGTCACGAGGCCAGGAAGGACAGTAAGTGCCCAGTGATCAAGAGGTCAGTAATGGCCTCAGCTGACCAAGCCCCGAGGAGCGTTAAGGGGAGATGGAGGGGTGGCTTGGGAGGGCAGCGGCAACTTCCTCCAATCTTGTCCACGAAGGAAGGTGAGTGGCAGCTTGAGAAAGGGGGCGGGGTTGAGAATGGG